>JAUTDX010000609.1:0-124163 GCA_030844895.1 Ambrosia x helenae
GGGTTGGAAGTGGTTGTGAGTGGAAGGAGATAGAAATTGTAATGATTTTTAATGTAACACTTTAGACTATAAGGAGTGGAGAGGGGTGAAGCGTCATGTGGCACTTGTGGGACCTATGTGGGGGGGAATGTGGGGAGTGGAAGGGGGGTGAAAGGAATAATATTATATTGTGTTTAAAGTTAAAAAAAATCGGGGCCAATCAAAAGCTCCACATGGCCAGCCTCCTCCCCCCACACCCTTGGTCTGCTCCCCGTCCAAACCCTTCCCGCCCCCTTCCACGCCCTATCGGGGCAGTGTCCCCCCCCCCCCCCTCGTGAAAGGTTTCCCCGACCCCACTCCTTACACTCTTAGGGATCCCACAACACTTTCTATTCAGTAAATTAAAAACAAAGAAATGGATAAATAAACTTTCTATTCAACCCAGGTAACGAACTTACAAAATTACAAAGAAATGGATAAATAAAAACAATAATCTAGACCTTGTTTAAAAAAAACAAAAAAAAAAACATACTAAGCTCTACTCAAAACAAAATCGATCTGAAATCAAGTAGCAAGTTGTTGAAAAAAAAAAACTATACTACAATCCTATACAAATACTTATAGCAATTATCTATAATCTATAATACATTTCTATAATACATTATAAAGGAGGAGTGATGTACCATATTGTAATTTTGGCGTTGATACAACTATTACAGCAACAATACAAGTGAATCAAGCTTATATAAAGAGGGTATAAATGGAACTTTTTATACAATTAAGACACTTGAAAGGGTAGAATGTAAATTATCTCCATCCTATGGTCACATTGTGAAATCTATTCCCTCTTTGTCCTCCTGGTAACCAAATCAATTCTACATTCATGTTGAGCATTCAAAGAGAATGAAATCGTCTGTACGTTTCCAGACTCCCCCTCTTAAGAGCACCGCAACTTCATTCCAAGGATTCAATGCTTCATCTATCATATTCCCTTCTTTATCATACACCAATCACTTCTACGGTTTCATCCAAATCCATGTTGAATGAATGTTGCACTTGAAGAGTTGGTGATGGAGATAAAACCCTCACATGCCAAGTGAATTGGGTGTATGATAAAGAAGGGAATATACTGAAACCGCCGTATAACACACATGTGCCAGCTTTCTTCTCTTCATCTTACACACCTTACATTTACACACAAATCTTCTTCTTTGCAACACACACACAACACACACAACGAAACACGTTCTCACGTCTTTCAATCTTCAACCCATCCAACAGGTATCAATCCTCCTTATCTCATACTTAAACTTAATTCTCATATTATTATTATTATTATTAATTATTATTATTATGTTGTAATTGAGTGATTGTGTAAGATCTTTAGGTTTTGGTGTTGTTTGTGGACTGAATTAGATTGTTTTCTTGTAAATCGGTAGTGTTTGCGTTAGATCTGTGACTAAAGTGGAGAGTTTTTTTTTTTGTGATTTTCTAGGTGTTTAATTGTAGTAGATCTGAGTTTTATATTAAAGCATGCAATGGTGGGTATTTAGGTTTTTAAGTGGTTTTAAGAGAATTATAACAAATGTTATGTCGGTTCGAGTTGGTTACATTCAGTTAGAGCACATGTATCCCATGTTTCTCTGTAATTGGCTAGATTAGGGTATCGGGAGGCTTTGTGAATGCACATCTGCTTCAATCATATACCACAAATTGGATCACCATAATATTGACTATAATTTGACTTTTGGATGATACCATTACACGTGGTTGTCGTTACGCATTAGCTGACAAAATTAACCAGAAAATGTTCTTTTATTATGTTAACTTTCTTAAACATTGATTTTAATTGATTTCTTTTTGCTTTCTTGATCTTACTTGCTATGTTATATGATGTTTATTCTGATTCATTGTCTATTGGGATATGTAGAAATGGTGAAGATTTGCTGTATTGAGCTGGATATGTCGGGGGCCCCACCATGGCCGTCATAGCGCTAAATGCCACATTGAATGGCTGTAGTTGATATTTCTGTGCCTCGTATCACTGCCTGGAACAGCGACCAGCTCCCCATCTATGAGCCAGGTCTTGATGATGTTGTGAAGCAATGCAGGGGCAAAAACCTGTTTTTCAGCAATGATGTGGAGAAACATGTCTGTGAAGCCGACATAGTGTTTGTGTCGATGAACACCCCCACCAAGACTCGAGGTCTTGGCACTGGCAAAGCTGCAGATCTGACATACTGGGAGAGTGTTGCGCGTATGATTGCTGACGTGTCAAAATCAGACAAAATCGTAGTTGAGAAATCAACTGTCCCTGTGAAAACAGCTGAACCAGTTGAAAAGATCCGACCCATAACAGTAAAGGAATCAACTTTCAAATGCTCTCAAACCAAAATTCCTTGCTGAATGACTGCTATTGAAGATCTGTTTTAAACCCGATAGGTTCTTATTGGTGGACGGGAAACCCCAGGAGGCCAGAAAGCAATTAAAGCGTTGAAGGATGTTTATGCTCATTGGGTTCCTGAAGAAAACATCATCACAACCAATTTATGGTCTGCTGAACTCTCAAAGCTTGCTGCTAATGCCTTCTTTGCACAAAGAATCTCTTATGTTAATGCATCCACCCACATCTGTAGGTTTCTCTCCCCTCTATATTTTGATGGCTCATTCAGTTCATAACTATTTTATGAGGTTGCTAATCCAACATTCGTATGGCATTTTGAGAGTTCACCTTTGTTTTTGTACCACATTGAGAAAGATAATTTCGTCCCGTGTAGGAGATCTGGTTTGATTTAATTTCTTCTTCTTTTTATAGACTGATTGCTCATATATATGGTTTCATTTGTGCGCTTGTTGATTCAGGGAGCTTCACCAAGTAGATTGTTGTTCATACAGTGATTACAAGGTAAATTACCTGAGTCATTGTATAGTTTTAGTTTTATAGCTTGATTATTATTATAAGATTAGGCAGGGTTTAGAATTTTTGTCTATTTTGCCTGTTTTAATTGATTTTGATGGAAAATTAATAGTGTTCTTTTCAGCTATTTCTACTTGAAAAGTCTTATATACTTTGAAATTGAAGCAGAGGCAATAATGCTTAGGCAGGTGTAGACGTAATTAACATTTGGCAGCTATAGACGCATTAACATTTGAATTTATCTAAGTTTTTGGGGTTTTTTTTTTTAAAAGTTGCAGTACAAAAATATTTTAACGGATTTGATTTTTTCCCCTGTGATTGACAGCCCATTATAATGGTTTTTGCTGGTGTAGCTGGATTCAAGTTGCATGAAAGTTGTAGGAGGTAGTGCCTGTTTTGGTTTGCCATTGAAACTATACTAATTAGATTACCCGTTTTATATATCATTATTTTTCCAGGTTCCATTCACCTACACATGCCGGTTGTTCTTCAATTTGATTAAGTAGAGAGAAATATCAAAGAGGGAGAGGGACACAAGTGAGATAGTAGTTATTTCTCTTTTCGTCAGCCGGGCTCCTCTTCCGGTGACCCACTACGTCAGAGATGATGGTGGTGATGTAAGATGGCACATATCAGAAACGTTGGGGATAGCGGAACGAAGCTGGTGACTAGGTGATGATGTCCGACTAATTCCGCACAAAGGTTGTTGTGAACGCCGACCGGTGAAGAAGGTGGCAGTCACGGTGATGGTTTTACCGCCGATTGCAGACAGGACGCGAGAGATTTTAGATGATGATGGGAAGAAGGAGTTGGTGAAGAGGTGTGCCGGACGCATTCACCTGATTATGTTAGGCTCTGGAAGCAAATCCTGTTGATATATAACACCACAATCAATTTATTGATAAAAGGTTTGTCCCTTTCTACTTCCTATTAATTATTGGTATTATTGTACTATATTAATTAGGGTTTTATGAAAGGATTCTCCATAAGAGCAATTGGGGAATGAGCATCAGCAAAAGTAAATAGTTTTTGCAAACCAGTAGAACTGTAGCATATTGTGTAGTTCAAAACAAAACATGGAATAAAGAGGCAGTCTAAGGCTCGAAGCTATATGCGTATTATGTTATGCCCTATTTAGAGTATATATTTTATAAAAATGCTTCTTGTTGGACGTGATAATTAGAGAAATTAAGGATACATGTGTGAAATTAAGGATGCCTGCTCCATACATCAATAAGATTATTAGCCTATCCAACATTGGCTTGGCCCTTACTAAGTTGAAAATTCAGGACCTTCGGATTTTGTAGGAATAAATGGTGTAAAAGCTCTTGGCACAAGATATATGAACTCCATGATTCCATAACAATGCATTGTTTTTTTTTAAACTTTTGGCTTGAGAGTTGAAGTTTACATATTGTGCTTGTAGGAAGCATTTTAGGTAACTACTAACTACTTAAGTGCTAGACATTTTACCAATCATGCAGCTTCACATTGTTATTTTTGTTAGCAAATAAATGCCAGAGGTGGGCTTTGGTGGTGCTTACTTCTAGCATATTTCTAATGATGTGTGGTAGTAACTTATATTATAATGTTTTCATAGATCTGGATTCAATGAACGGAATGCTAATTAGGCGTGTACAGCAGGTGCATGGTTATTTACTTAAATTCTCATCAATTAAAAATCCATTAGAACTTCAACCTTAAATATAGAAGCTGTTTGACAAGAAATAACATTTCAACATATGTTGAGCTGCAAGTGTGTGTGTATATATATATATTCTGTTTTTTGGTTTCCTTTCAATTACTGCTCATTATTAAAACCATAATTGAATGGCACAATTGATGGAGAGACCTTAAAGCCATTTGTGTCACATTGTCCAGCTCAAGGATGGCAAGAACAAATTAATGTCATGATAGTCTTCCAGTCATTCCACCAATCTAGCTCAGTATTTTGTTCCTGCACTTAGTATTGTTTATCAAAAAAAAAATGCACTATGTCCTGCAGCACTGAAAAGTTATGTATAAACTTATAACCTAGGAGGTTTACGTGAACTTTGTTTATGTACTTAGATATAATCCATTCGAATTGTATAAAGATGGTAAAATATTAAACCGCCTAAGAACGTGTTAGTGTTCTCGCAGCAACGCGCGGGGTCTAAGTGACAATTTAAACCATTTGCTTATTAACGGGTCAATTTGGATAATGCTTTTCCTTATAAGCCCAAACAGGTGATACACATCAAATATTTAAATTATTCTTCAGTAAATATTAGTTTTCTAAACATATTTGACACTATCTATAAATAATAATATTTTTGGGGAAAAAATATTTAGTAAGACAATGTTCTTTCAAATGCAGGTATCCAAAGTAAAGCATTGAGGTGCAGAAGAAGCCAAGTCGTGCGTTTGGAGCCATGTTTGGAAATGCAGCAGGAAAGAGAGTCCACTCTTGAATCAAAGGTGAAGAATGTAAATATGTGTAATTTTCTTATTGTCTAAAGGATATTTTAGTCATATGTTGTTTCTTTTTTTTTCTTTTTTTTTCTTTTTTTTTTTTTTGTTAAAACAAGTGGGTTCTTATTTTTAAGCATGTTTGTCATACTTGCATGTTAAACCTCTCAACCCATTGATAACCCATGTTTAATGTTTTACTTTACATGGGTCCATATAGTTTGTGTTAGGATTTTATGTTCAAAGTGTGTTTGTGTTAAATGTTTATGTCAGAGACCATTTATAATGCATAGACTGTTTTCCCCCAAAAACTTGAAGCATGTAATCCTACAATCCTTTTTAGGCTACACTTCCTCTCGTACGAACGCAAACATCCCTCCCATAAAACCATTCATCACCGTAAAGAATCACCCACAACGCCATACACCCACACCACAAGCCCTAACATCAACCACAAGGCGACAAAATAGATACACCCGCAACAACGTGCGGGCATTCCCACTAGTAATCTAATAGTAACTTACATCATTATCTCTAATAATTAAAACAAACAAGATAATGCTAAACATTGAAGCTAATTTAAATCAATCTTTCACTTTGTTCCTTTAATTTTCAACTCATGTGTGTTTTAGGATTAACTTTCAACATTGCATATCCTAAAATGCAATTCAAACTTTCTTGACTTTGTACCGCCATTGTCTTGAATCCCTAATATCACTCTCAACTCTTCAATTTCAATCATTGGTTTGTACTTATTCTTTCTTTTCAGTTGTTTATAACAAACTTGTTTAAACATGTTCTTCACATTCATCGTTCAAACCATCCACATTGATCTCATATACAACTTCATTTTCCATGTTTTTCTTTCTTTCTTACTTTTCTTTTTGTTCTTTGCTCATCCAAACATTCTTGTCAATCCAACTTTGACCCAAAACTCGCAAATAGGTTAGTCTTCATGTTTGGCTTTTCATTCTAAATATTCTTCTGAACTTTTTCATTCGCTTTTGATTTTCCTTCAACAAATGCTCGAGTTTTTACTTTCAGAGGAATAGAGAGGCTACTTCGATAGTAGTTTTGCATCAAGCCTTAGACATAAGCACATAAAACTCACAAATCCGGACAAACCCAATGGTGCATGTACCCCCTTGTCTTTTGGCTATTAACAGCACCACATGATGCATGATTAACCAACCTTCTGCCATTTTTAACATTATTTTCACGAAATTAGTATTAAAACGTTAAAATTAATGCAATATTACTTTCGCCTCCTCCCAGGGGCCACACACACATATCTCAAAACTATTCATAAACTATATTTATATTTATATATGCATTACAGCTAAATGTGTTTTTATTTCAAGTTAGGGGTTTGAATCTGATCAAATAGAATTAACTAAAACCGAAAAATCCAAGTAGTTATGGTTAAGTGAATCCGATTAACCGTCCACCCACTTATAGTTTCATACTAATACCGACTTTAACCAAAACTGGACCAAGCCTCGTATGTTTGTGATTTTATTGCATATCCTGCTAAATAGGCGAAACGTTAAAAGTGGTATAGAACAAGTGTTGAAATATAGTTCACATTTTGCTTCTCGTGGTAGTATGAAAACACAACTGCCAAAAAACAAAGTAAAACAACAAAAATAACCATAATCGAATCATAATTGCCAGTTCAACCAAACCACGGTTAACCGACCATGGGTTAGGGTTAACACTTTCCGATTAAAAAACCTCAGTCTACCGAATTTGCACATAGGAGATGAATAAGTTTTGTCAGGTAAAAAACTATTTTGATAATTGGGTAATTAAATTTTAATAATCCCAACTTTTATCTATTGGATGAGATCAATCCCAACGCTAGAAACATTTAGAGAGAGTCTCAACTTTGAACATATTTCATACAGTCTCCATACTAACTGAACGTTTACCTAGTAAATTTTTTGTTAAGATGGACATATGCTTATTTGAAAAAAAAAAACTCTAATATTATATGTTCGATCCCTTAAACAGTGAAACAAAATTATTGTCAGATAGATACACGCATTCACGTACACACACTACGACCGGACGACATATTCCGATTCCGACACTTGCGTTATGTTTTTCCTCCACAACAAATCAACCAAACACCACGACACATGTTCGTACTAAATTCAATCCTCATTTAACGCCATCAAATTCTACGAGACTAAAATATTTCAATTCCTTTCTTTTCTCGTATCTTTGACATTTGATTTCACGGATTCATGATAGAATATTACATCATTATTCCATATTAACAATATTAATAATAACTAGACGTTAATCATTAATCTTATCACCAATGGCTAGCAACAAATTAGTCTCGGTTGATCCTGAAGAGCTCAGGTTTCCATGTAAGCATGATTTTTGTATATACACAATGTATATGTTATAGTAAGGTTTACCTGCCACCTTTTTTGTAATTGGTTGTTTTGGCATGAAAATGATATAAACAAATATCTTTCTCTAATAAATAAAGATTTTGCCCTATGAGACTATAATTCATCATATGTTGGTTATGTTCGGTTGTTGGTCAAAGGACAAAGGTTCTGGGTGGTTGAGTGTAGTCATAACCAAATGTTTTCTATTAGCTGAGATTTGGTGAATTTGCGGCATGGTTGAATTGTTGTAGCACTGGGATCCGGCAAGTGATGACATTTTTTTGTGGCGTAACTTGTTGCCCGTTTACCTGACACTCTATTGTAACGGTCCTTCCAAGTTCTAACATCAATGAATAACATTATTTTTATAAAGAAAATGATGATTATTTTGATGAAATATGTGTATTATTGCCTTAGTTGAATTATTTTGAGATCTATATCTAATGGTAATATGTATGCAGTCATGCAGAGGAATATGAATAAGGAGATTCGATATAACTAAGAACACTTTCCGCAAATGTGGGGGATATTATGTAGAGATTATATGATACTTTCGTGTTGCAGCGGTTACTATGGGTGTGAAGGCTGCATCATGACATTTTTTTTATGTAAATCATTCAGTTAATGCTCTCTCTTGTCGATAGGACGAGAAGGTTTTAAAGGGAAGGGCGAGAGGATACTTGGCTTGTGTGTAGAGGAAACTTGATAAAAGCTAATAGCAATATATTATAGGGTGGTTACAGTAGTATGGTCATATGTAATAACTTTTAATTGTGCACTTTTTAGGTTGAGTGCATGATACATGGATCAAAGTAGTGCATGTTTGAGGTTGCCAAATTGTTTGGTAGCAAAGTAGGTATTTATAGGCTCAAGGCAAACTAGGTAGTTAAACGCTCAAGGCGCACATCCAGCCCAGGTATTTTTTAGCTGTTTTAGATGTGTTCTTGGCTTGTTTAGGATGTTTTTGGTTGTTTCAGACCGTTTGCAACTACCATTGGCGTGTTTAGACAAGCTTTTGTCGGTTCAGGTCAATTTTTTGCTGTTCACTGTGTCTTGTGCCTTGCTGCACTTAAGGCAGTTTTTCTGCGTCTCGCCTGGGTGCCTAGGCTCACAAGTTTGGAGCCTTTAACTACATTGGTGACAAGCCTAAATGTTCGGTTCATTGTTTCTACTGACTTATCTGAATCTTTCATGTCATGGCTTTACCTGCATGCTTTAATACCTGTTTAGTGCTTAGTTAGGACGTAGCGTTGCTGTTTGTCTTTATTTGTACAAACAGAACTAAGATGCTAAAGTTTAAGCAAACAGTACTATTACTGTCATTGATTACACATCTTCCTGTGCTTCATTTGCATGACTTACCATTTATCTATTTCGTATATTAACAGTTGAACTGGAGAGACCAAGCCTCTGTGATTTAAAACTTTCTAACACCACCGACAAGACTGTTGCCTTTAAGGTATACTTGTTTCGCCCTAAATTATAAATCTTCCGAAACATCTCGGTGTAAAATCTTTGCTCATAGTGTGTTCACTCACACGATTTTTGTACCTTTTCCTTGTTTTATGCTAGGTCAAAACTACTTCGCCCAAGAAATACTTCGTCCGGCCAAATACTGGTGTCATACAGCCTTTGGGCTCTTGTATCATAAGAGGTAAATTATGGAGTCACTCTTATTTATATTATTTAGGGTTGTTTGGTAGCCTCTTAATCAGCATTCAGACTGTTTGTTTCAGCATCTGAATGGAATGGTTAAGTGCTGGACCATTAAGCTAATAAGGGATGCTGAATGATTCAGCTCTTAACCATTTTGATATCAATTCGTTATCTGAAAGTAATAGCCAAACGGGCTCAATTATTAATCCAAAGTCTAATCCCATCATGTTTGATTCCATAACTACATGTCTTCTAACTTAAACTTATTGATATTCATTTAGTTACCCTTCAAGCTCAACTTGAGTACCCTCCAGATATGCAATGCAAAGACAAATTTCTTTTGCAATGCACCCCGGTCGCCCCAAATACTGATTGTGAAGCTCTTCCACAAAATACTGTAAGAATGTTTACTTGGAGAATATTGTATTCCAATCACTTTAAGTTTCATTGAAAAGGTTAATAACAGTTGAGAGTTATACTTGTTGCATCCAGTTTAGCAAGGAACCTGGTAAGCAGTTAGAGGAATGCAAGCTTCGGGTTGTCTATATTGCTCGCAATAATCCGGGAAATTCAACTGATAAACAAAATGATCCAAGCTCTGTGAGTTCATTAACAATTTTTTTTCCACTTTAATTTCCATTTTTTACTTGTATTTTTTCCCGTAGAGCTAACAGTTTTCGATTCTAGTATACATTACTATTACATATAATACACGCACACACCATAGTTGTCAAAAGCGCGCCTAGGCGCAAGGCGCAACCAGGCGCACCAAGTGCGTTGCGCCTTGTGAAGTGCGCGCCTAGGCACTGAGGCGCACTATCGAGACTGTTTTCAAGCTGATTTCCGGCCAAATTCAGGCTAAAAGTTGCCTAAACCTATTAAACATCCTAAATGAGTTATGAACAAGTCCTAAACATCCTAATGTTGCCCTAAACAAGCCTAAAACAACTCTAAAATCCTTAAAAATGTATTTTATTACCATGCGCCTAATATTAAAAGGCCCTCGTTTTTTATGCGTCTTGCGCCTAGGCTCCAGGCTCGGCCTATGCGCCTTGAGTGCGCCTAGGCGCTTTGACAACTATGGCACACACACCACATATGGGTGCGTTAAATATAGAAC
This sequence comes from Ambrosia x helenae, assembly GCA_030844895.1. Taxonomy (NCBI): domain Eukaryota; kingdom Viridiplantae; phylum Streptophyta; class Magnoliopsida; order Asterales; family Asteraceae; genus Ambrosia; species Ambrosia x helenae. The sequence goes on from JAUTDX010000609.1 coordinate 10,529, forward strand.
CAAATATAAGGTAGAGAACTGCATAAACACTTATATGTAATGCCAGTAGGATATAGTGGGAGAGAGAAGGAGAGACAGTTATGCGGTTACATAACTTCCTTACGAACCACTTTAAGCAACATATACAAGTGTTTATGCGGTTATGGCAATGCTCAATTGAAATTGGTTATGCATTGAGCAAACATCCGTGTATATACATACAATATGCAATATCCTTACAAACAGCATAGTCCATATATGCATCAATGGGATTATAGTTCATGGAAAGCTTTACCCTGATCTAAGAGTTGGCTCATGTAAATAGTTTCAACATTAATAGCATATAGAGACCAGATTATGCTTATTGCGCTATCTCGTTCTTTCTTTACATACAGAATCAAGCGGTTCAGACAGCAAAAGCCGCTAGGGATGCAGCTGTGAAAGAAACAAACCAGCTGCAACAGGAACTGGTACGTTTACTTCTTTACCCTCACTATAGTTGGTTATTCAGTAAAATGTATGTTACTCCTGCCATCCTTCATTTGAATTAATTTTTAAGTTTTAGACTAGTTACTAGGAGTGTTCACGGTCCTGTTTTGACAAAATAAGCATACAGTGTCATGAAACGACAAACTAACGCAACTAGGTTGTGTAGGTGGCCGGACTAGCCAGTTTAAATAGTCTCAAACTGGTGAACCCCTACAAGTTACAGTATAATATCAAAACCAAAAGAATCTCTTCGGCTTTAGTTTATTATATTTGAAATTCACTCGAGTCATACAATATAATTTACCTGCTCTTAGGATACGCTAAAGAAAAGGAACCAAAACAAGAGTTCTGGACTTTCGATAAAACTCGCGATAGCTGCTGGACTGACTGGAATAATAGTTGGGTTGGTTCTAAAGATGGTTCTAGCTTCATCACCAGCACCACCATAATAGTTGGCTTCAACATATAAAAATCTATTAATGATGATTCTTTTTGTTCATTTTGTAAGAAACTTTGTCCAAAGCTGATTATGGCTTTATGTGTTGTTTGTTTTCTTCATTGTCTTTGTATATTTGACCATTGTACTTTGTTTTGTTGATGCTTTTCTCAACATCAACAAGTATATGTCTACTATGCTAAAGTTTATGGATTATCGCCTCATTATTATTGTCATAATTTGTGTGAACTGCAATACTTTTCTTAAGCCTGTATAATTATGTGCAATTTTCAATAGTCATATATATTTTTAAGATTGCTAAGTTAACAATTTTTTGATACGGGCTATTTCGGTTAGGGAAACCGATGTTTCAGCCTCTATATTTTTAGGGTGCGTTTGGTTCGCATGAATTGAAAGGAATTCAATGGAATTGGAATTTAAGTCCAACTGTTATAAATGGTTTAGGTTTTCGCTTACAAGGTAACGTTTGCTTTACATAATTGAATAGAATCTAGATGGAATTGGAGTCTCAATTCCATTAATTATGTGTTTGGTTGGCAAAGGATTTGGAAATGAAATATTTCAAATGCATTTAACTAAAAAAATTCAAAATCCTTCCAACGTGTGAAGGATTTCAAGTAATTCATTGGAATTTTCAACCAATTTACTTCGTCGCATCCGCCACCCAATCACCATACATCGTGCCCTACCTCTCGGTCACGATGCGACCACCCCACTCGCCATCACCGCCGACCCGACCTCGCAGAATTTCGACCCACATAGTCTTGACCTGATACCACCCACAACGCTTTGACCTAATGCTGACCAACAATATCTCGACCCGACCCGGCTAATTAAAGGCCCAGACTGTTTCCACTCGACCGGCCCTTGACGACTTGCACTGTTTAAATCGACATGCCCAATAATGATCTGGACAGTTTAGACCTGGCTGAGCCCGCCGACGACCCACATCGTTTCGACCCGACCCGTTAACGATCCTGTGCCATTTTGACCCGGACGAGCTCATTGACAACTTGAACCAACCCGACAAACCTGCCCTCTTCAACCCAGACTGGCCTGTTAACAATCCGAACGACTTCGACCCAACCGGGACCGTTAACGACCTAGACGGCTTCGACCCGATCGAGACCATTAACAACCCGACCTGGCCCGTTAACGACTTGTACCATTTGGACATGACCGAGCCCGTTAACAACCCAAACCGTTTCCACACGACCTGGCCCGTTAACGACCTAAACTGTTTCCACACGACCGGGCCTATTAATGACACATGTCGTTTTCGACCCGACTGGATTCGTTAATTATGGGTGTTTATGGTTTGGTTCCAAACCGTAAACCATTCAAATCGGTCATCGGTTCGGTTTCACGGTTGGTTTTTTTTACTTAACTTTTGGTCAGTTGGTTTCACTTTTTTATTAACCGTATAAAATCGAACTGGACCGTAAAAAATATTATACTCAAACTTAGGGCTGGCATATCGTGTCAGACACGACCTGTTAAGATACGAACACGATAACACACAAAACAGGTCAACACGAACACAAAAATGTTAATAACATGTTAACACGATAAGACAATAATTTGGTTGAGCGGCGCCGGGGTTGAGAAGGAGGACGGGTGACGACAAACGGTGACGGGGACAACGAACGAGTAATGAGGACGGTGGAGTTGAGAAGGAAGAGGAAGGATGACTGAGCGGTGTATATGTTCGTACTCTAAGATTTGAAAATTGAAAATTATGGTTTATTGATCTTTAATCCACATGCGTATAAAGTATACACACACACCATGTAACTTTTTTAAATAAAATTATTAACGAGTGCTTAACATGTCAACAAGTATTTAACATGTTTAGATACGAAATATGTTAAGGCCTTATCATGTCGATCTATTTAAGACACGAAACTTGTTAAGGTCAAACACGAAACATGTTAAGGTCGTGTAGATTCGTGTCGTGTTATCGTGTTCGTGTCTAAAATTATCAACCCTACTCAAATTGAGCCCTGTAAAGACCCAACTCGTTAATGACCCGCACCATTTTGACCTGACTTGTTAACGATCCGATGCGTGTGAGGGTGGGAGTGGATAGATAGATTCCAATTACTTTATCGACCGAACACATCAAAAATAAAATTGAGATTCAACTTCCAACAAAAGATTATATTTCATTATCTATCTATATATTAAAAAGGAATGTCGGTGTGCGCATATAATGTATATATGTGTGGCCTTCGAGGGGCAAAAGTAAAGTTGCACTACTTTTAATGTTATTTTACTAATTTCGTGAAAATAACGTTAAAAACGACAGGCGGTTAATCATGCATCATGTGGTGGCGTTGATAGCCAAAAGACAAAGGGGTACATGCACCGATCGGGTTTGTCCCGATTGCTAAGTGTTCTGTGCATTATGTCCAAAGCTTGATACCAAACCACATCGAGCCGGGGGTCTCACTGGAAGCAGTCTCTCTATTCTTAGGGGTAGAGGTAAGGTTGTCTACATCTTACCCTCCTCAGACACTACCTTAGCTTTGCTATAGATGGGATTAACTGAGTATGATGATGATGATATTAAAAAGGAATGTCGGTGGTATTTTACACGACCAACCCTTCCTTTTTAATGTTTCTTTCGTTTTTGTCTTTTTTTTTTCTTATATTTTTCCTTTTAAAAATTAAAATCCCTCACATTCTCCCCCTCTCAATAATCCCAAAACCACTGCCACACACACCACAATTCGAGATCGTAGCACCACCTCCGTCATAAACCCTAACCTCGATCGACAGGCACACCCCCAACGGCTGTGCAAGGATCGACAGAAGATGAGCAGTTGTTGTGGTTGTGTAACATAGGTTTAGTCAAACTTCAATGAAGGACTCATCGGAGACCCAAATTTAGGTATATACCTTTTCTATTATTTCATATCTGTGGTGGAGAAGTCCAAAACTCGATATCTCTCATGTTCTGGCAAAATAGCCAGGGTTCTGGCTACGTGGATGAGGAAACGGGGGCGGCATCATGCCAGAAGCAAATTTTTGGCATGACCGACGTCAGTTCGTCACCACCAATATTGACACAAAGCAAGAAATTTGGGACTTAACTCTAGCATATGAAGAGATTGATACTGGAATTTGCATATGCATTTGAAACATAAGAATGTTCTTGATGATTCCAAACAAATACAGATGCAAAGCATAAACATGAGGATGGTTTCTTTTTTAATAAAGATAAGATGACAAGATATTAAAAGAAAAGAAAAGATGCAGATGAGATAGAAGTTAAGTACGTGGTTGTTATGTAGTTGAGAGAGAGATTGAGTATAAAGTGGTTTACCAAACATTGTAGTGGTTTGGTATTAGAGCACACACTTTTGTGTAAACATAATTTATTTTTTATATATACTAGATTAAAGTCCGCGTGTACACGCGGTTCACCAACATACATGTATTTAGGGAATTATAAGGTTTAATAAAAATACAGTAAAAATATTGTATTAAAGTATAAAACAACGAATACAAATTTAATTCAAAAATATCACTAAATATTTCTTTATACACCACATTTCTGGTTTTAGTTTTCACATTCCCATCAGCATCAAGTATAAGTAATTTCACTCCTGCCCTGCTTTTAACTCTTGACAAAGCGACATAAAGTTGGCCATGTGAGAATACAGGTTCTCTTAAATACAATCCAACCTTAGATAAAAACTGACCCTGGATTTTATTGATGGTCATTGCGAAACATACGCTTATTGGGAACTGGCGCCTTTGGAACTTGACTGGAATCTTGTTATCGCTGCGACATTTTATTTTACTATTTTTTGAACTTACACTCTAACATAAAATATAAGTAAAATAATGTATATTTGGTATTCATGTTATTCGATAAATATATAAACTTAAAAATATCATTGTAGACAGACTTTGCTTGCAACAGATGATTGACTTCTTGATTTGGTGTTTGGTAAACAGACCTTAGTAAAGTCTGTTTACGTTCTCTATAATTAATTGAAGACTAATTGTCCTAAAAAAATGATATAGACTACCCGTGTTTCAAAATGTTTACTACACTCTTTGTATATGGTTTTTTATTGCATAACCAAAGAAAAACTACTAAAAATTACATAATAACACTCTAAACCACATTCATATCAAAATCAAAATGAGTGTTTATCTATTATGACAATTTTATCATAATAGTTGTATAAAGCTCAGAGATGTTATATTTAGGCAATGCCTCTGTTATCGACAATAAACATCTAACAACTCAGACATAAATAACCTATTACAATCAACATCCAACAACTGGGGGAAAGATGGCCAAAAAGCTACTCACACTACCGCTCGAATCTTGGTCTAGATCCGCCACTATCCCTAAACACACAAATAACATAAAAAAGATACATTAAAGTAGCGCACATATTAGCGCATCTTCTTGTGAAGTAGCGCATTTGTGAACCTGTTAACAAAGTAGCGCACCTCATCTTCATATTCAATTCAGATATTATTAGCGCACCCTGTGAGCAAAGTAGCACACCTTCAATTAAAAAGCTAATTTATAGTTTATTTTTTGTAGGTGTTGAATATGACATGATAATAAATATGAAAGCAAATTCTCTACAAACTTACAATCTGTTCTACTTATTTTCAACAACTAAATTCTACTTTTAAAAAGCTAGTTTATTTTTAACAAAGTAGCGCACCTTCGACAAAGAACATATAACAAACCTAAAAAAAAAAGAGATCTCATAACTTAAGTTAAGAAAAAACATAAAGATAGCTTACCATTGGAAGTTCACAATTCTTGACTTAGCTTAGCAAAAATTGAATTAATAAAATATAAAAATCACTTTAGGGGACATAAATTGAAATTAGTTATATATAACTAAACCTGATAATCTTTCTTTATTTATTGTTACAGTAGAGTTTTATTTATTAGAAATAGTATGGTTTTTATAGACCTTTGAATTAAATTTGTAATTAAAAATGATAATTAATATGGTTAATTACTTACCAGTATTAAAGAAAGATAAAAATTTTGAATTTTGGTGTGATTTGAATTTAAAAATTAAAAATTTAGAATTTCAAATTTTCGAATTTGTAGTAGTTCGAATTTTAGAAACTGTTTAATTACAATAAATGTGTTTAAATTGAACGTTATTATTGCAACTTTGTAATTTGAAGGTAATAACTTCATTTTATTACTTACCAAACAAACACGATGGTTACTTTCTGACTTGACCCAAAAGCCGTACACCATTATGACACCAGCTTTGAAACACCTGTATTAGAAAAAAACACAAATAGAATATGATTAATATTAATACGATTTGATGACCAAATGAATAGCTTAATGACAGAAACAAACAGAATGATACGTAATTAATCAAAATTGAAAAGTACAGGGATGAATATATTGAAACATAAACATTCGGACAGGGATGAATGGAAACAGTTTTGAATACATATACATACATAATATTGAAACAGAAACATTCAATCAGGTATCAATGAATCCTGAAAACATTGAAACATGAGCAAAGAATCAAAAATTCAGAAAACATAATAAGTGAAAACTATCAAAGAACAATACATAACAGGATATGAAGACTAATCGCCCTAATCGAATAAATCAATAAAAAGTATCGTCGGCACACTATTCCCTCTCTCGTCATAAGAACATTACATCGATTCCACACACACTCCAAACACGCGTATGCTGTTTCAAATCAGATTTATTCGGTTAACTAATTCCACACCAAAAAAGGAATAACATTTCAAGATTTACTTGAAAGAAAGCAATAATACGCTTTAGATAATCAAGTAAATCATCATCATCATCATCATACTCAGTTAATCCCACCTATAGCAAAGCTAAGGTAGGGTCTGAGGAGGGTAAGATGTAGACAGCCTTACCTCTATCCCCTGAGAATAGAGAGGCTGCTTCCAGTGAGACCCCCGGCTCGATGTGGTTTTGTATCAAGCCTTGGACATAAGGCACATAATACTTAGCAACCGGGACAAACTCGATTGGTGCATGTACCCCCTTGTCTTTTGGCTATCAACGCCACCACATGATGCATGATTAACCGTCCGTCGTTTTTAACGTTATTTTCACGAAATTAGTAAAATAACGTTAAAACTAATGCAACTTTACTTTTGCCCCCCCCCATGGCCACACATATATACATTATATGCGCACACCGTAAGTGGGGCGTGTAGATAATCAAGTAAAGATTAAAAGAAAATCAAAAGTACCTAGACGGAGCAAGACGATAGCGAATCTTGGCTTTGGTCTCGAGCGCTGCCAATAACAACCCTAACCATAAACCACAACAATAACATAAAAACGTCAAGATTCGATTATATCCAGATCCAAATCGCTGACGACAATAACCTTGAACCCTAATCGCCCAAAACTAAAAAAATATTAGAACCAAAGAACAATAGAAAATTAATCAAGATTTGAAACAAATATCATTAAAATCAGTCAAAAGAAAAGCAGATAAACATTAATCGGCGACGAAAGTAAGTAATAATCATAACAGGGAAAATAACGTAAAGAAAAGAAGACATGGTTGATCTACGTGTATGTTAAAGAAGAATGATAGAGTGTTACCTTGAAGGAGACGATAAGAATGAGATGATCGACGATCATTGGAGTATTCATGTCTGGTAGATATAGAAAAATTGTAGAGATTGTAATGAGCTCTCAATAGCGTTTGAATGTTGATGGCGTGAATGAGAAGCTTTGACCAAATCATAATGAATTACCTAATTTAATATAATTACCTAATTTAATATAATTAATGATTTTTGATTTTTAGAAAAAAGAAAAAATTTATAAATTCTCATATTAAGCCACTTGGCACAATATGATAGGCTACAATATTAAGGAACAACCAGGGAATGCCAAGTGTACACATAGTTTTTCATTTATTAGTTGTATAGATTTTTTTTCTTATTTTCAATTGTTTTGATATACTTAACTTTTTATCCAACTAGTGGTATTTATATTCGCGCGTTGCGCAATTGTTGGATGTGGTGTTGTGAAATCGTGTCTCTTGGTAGAAGTTAAAAGCTATTAAATAAAGTTGTAAAGAAAAGAAGGTTTGCAGGGCGCAACTCAAATTTATGCCGTCTAATAATAACGTATTATATTCAACCGACTCATTTAGAAAAAAAGTTTATGTCGAAACGTAAGACAATTTGAATTTTTACCGACAAGGGAAAAACTTGGTCGCCAAAATGCCAAAAAAAAGTTAACTAAAAAACAAAAGAAAAAACTTGGTGGCCAAAATGCAAAAAGAAAAAAGAAAGTTAACTACTCGCTTAAAAAAACAAAAAGAAACACTTAGGTGGCTAAAGTAAAAAAATAAATAGTTTACTGTTTCTTTTCTAAATCTTTTAATATATTGATAATTTAATTTAATACGTAGATACTGAACATTAGATTTACCAAAGGCATATCAAACTGGTTGTACTATATTTTGATTTATATTTAGCCACACACTAACCTACTAACCTAACTTCATGATAGAAAAAATCAATATATAACCAAATACAGGTGGTTTAGGTTCCGTAAATTGTTGAGAAAGTAGTCATACATCTACAGTTATGAACTCCTTTTATTATAAACATCACAATTTGTTAATACATGAAATTAGAAAAAAAAGACAATGATAACACGTGTATATATATGTTTTGAAGACTTCAAATATTTGTAACAAATAAACCATCATGCTCAAATAATAATATGTTTTTTAACTATACGTTTTCAGTTGTTATACGTATTGATATATGAGTTACTACACGTTCTAATGGTGCAAGTCTTGATGTAATGGTTACATTACATCGAACCCCACTAAATTTAATTTACTTTACTTTTTTATTCAACCGCAATGCTTATATAAGTTATATTTAGTTATATCGGGTACGTCGAAACACACGTTTTTACATGGGTGATTCATTACATATCGCTTAGACTAATCCAATCGATGTTTACGAACGCGCGCGGGTCTTATTACTAGTTTTATTTTATAAAACAACAACAACAACAACAACAACAACAACAACAACAACAACCATACCCAGTAAATCCCACAAATAGAAATACTATTGGTAGGGTCTGGGGAGGGTGAGATGTAGGCAGACCTTACCCCAATCCCTAGGGATAGAGAGGCTGCTTCCAAAGAGACCCCCGGCTCTAAACAGAAAAAAAAAAAAAACTGGGTATATATAAAATAAAACTACCAAGTACCAACAATCAAGTAAGAGATGAAAAAAATAACATGGCAGTCAAAGGAACATATATAACATGGTACACAACATATATTTTTTTTTGACCAAACTAACCCTGCACATTTTATTCACCCACAGATGATACATCCAAAGTTTACAGCCAAGATTACAAACTGTATACAGAAAACAAAACAAGGGAAAATCATCACCCCCAAGCCCAATAAGCAAGTGGCTACATGGGATTTACACACCCAAAACAGAAAACCGATCTGCACCATTTAACCATAATCGAGAGTCGTAAATGCAAACCATCTATCCATATCCATGTCCGTTGTTTTCGCCCTTTTCACCATCCACCAAAATGTTTCCGTCTTCACCTCATCAATCAGTTTTTGCGTAGCAACATTCACATTGTTAAAGATCTTGTCGTTACGTGATAACCATAGCTTCCAAGTGACCAAAAGGACAATCGCATATATGGCTTCCATCTTACTTTTCCCGCAGTTAAGAGCTCTGCATCTTTTCAAAATCAGCTGCAGCGAATCTTCTTCACCAGCCAAGTCTAATCTGACCCATTCATTGACAGACCTCCACGCCGCCCTAGCCCACAAACACTCCACAAATATATGATTAGCCGTCTCCACAGCAGCCCCACACCTTTTACAAAATCCGTCAGACACGTGTAGCCCTCGATATGCCAAAGCTTCAGCCGTAGGGATTTTATTTTCTACCGCCCGCCATACGAAACAATTAATCTTCGATGTAGCTATCTTACTCCACCAAAAGTTAACGACCTGAGTACCAAAATGATGTTCTCCCCACAGCGACTTCCTAACAGCCTTCACAGAGAAATTAACCGTTTCATCCCCCAATCGCCAATGCCATTCATCACCCGACTGCTTTAAATTGATAGGGCTGAGCCGACTTATAAAATCCTCCAACTGTGATGTCTCCTCTACTGATGACGGCAATCTTTTCCAGCCCGGTTGCCACCTGATGCTATTATACAGCCTATTATTATTACTATGTATACTACTTCCAGAGCTATTATTATTATTACTACTAAGATCAATACAGTTAAGACTATCATCATTATGGATACAATAGTTGATATTATTATTATTAATACTATCATTATCATTATTATTATCATCATCATCATCATCATCATCATCATCATCATCATCATCATCATCATCATCATCATCATCATCATCATCATCATCATCATCATCATCATCATCATCATCATTATTATTATTATTATTATTACAACCACAGTTCATATCATATCTATTATTATTATTATTACTGCATCCACCAACATCCAAGTCCTTGTAACATTCAGCCACCGAAATTCGCCTTCTTTTGCACAACTCGAACAGCAGCGGGTATTCTTCTTTTAAGGAGCTCGAACCACACCAAATCTCATCCCAAAACCCAACAGACTTGCCATCCCCAACACTGCATTTAAACAAACTCGGAAGGTCGAAACCTCTTTTAATAAAACTTTTGTTCAGGTCACCAATATCAGCCCAAGTACCCGGAACTGACTTCTTAAACGGTACAAATTTATACCTCCTGTTACCGCCATGAATTGCTTTAATGACGTTACACCATAGTTGGTTCGGTGAGCTCTTGAACCGCCACCACCACTTCACAAGTAGGCCCAAATTTAGCTCTTCAATACTGGCAACCCCAAGCCCACCCCCTGTTTTGGTTTGATGATTCTTTCCCAAGCAACCCATCTAATTTTGTGGGAGTTTGAGTTACCACCCCAAAGGAACTTCCTTCTAATACCTTCCAACACCTTGATTACACCACGTGGAGCTTTGAACAAAGACAAGTAGTAGTTTGGTACACAACATATATGCAAGCATGATTACTAACAGAAAAACAAGTCCAACGGAAAGATGGGCAGTTCCTAAGAATTAGGGTCTTATTACTAGTTTTATTTTATAAAACAAACTTTATATTTAAAAGTGACTTGGATACATAAATTAAAAACAAAAAAAAGTCAAAGATCCAGAACACATTTAACGAGCGGGAAAACTCAAAAGAACCAAAGCAGTCAAAACCCTATCCCCAATCCCATTTTCCCGCCTCACTCCAAACCCTAACAATTAACATTCATCCAAATCTCTCCCTAATCAATCATCATCACGAACAATAATAATATTAATCTTCACTATTACTCGATCTAAACCATCGTCTTCAATGTCTACAATAAAAAAGCCCTAATTTGCAGACACGTTTGAGTTCTATATAATCCGTTTCAATGGAAAACCAGTTGGCGCTATCATACGCATCTGACGACGTATCCGATCTAAAAGTTGCAGATACTGAATTAGAACTCAGATCGTGGAACTTATTCGCTGTTTTATTATCCATAGGGCGACCAGTAACTCCAATCGAGTTAGCATCTCGATGCATTAGTATTGAAGTGTCACAGGAGTTTGTTGAATTTGTATGTTCGGTGCCTAATTCTCCGATCTCGTTGACGAGTGAGGGTTTGGTTACCGTTTCGTCTGCTGTTTGTGTGGCTTTGCAGCGGTTTTTGTTGGATTTGAATGGAGATTGTGTGCGGAAGCGAGCGTTGTTGGAAGAGTTTGGGATGATGTGCGCGAGAAAGAGGAGGAGATTAGGGAGTAATGTTTACGGTAATGGATTTGTGTTTTGTTTTGTTGTTTAAGGTTGTTAATGTTTTTTAAAATTTGATTTTAATTGTGAAACAGAGAAAGCGGATCGAGTGGATTTGAGTGTTCCGGTTATGGTTTCGAGTGGTCGTGCGAAGGTACTTCATCGGTTTATTTTCTGTATAAGTTTATGAATGATGAATAGTTTTGTATTGCATTGTTTGAATGAATGGAATGTTAAATAGTTGGTGATAACATTTAGGAATTAGATAGTTTGTAAAGGAACAGTGGTTTGATTGTAGAGGTTATGGAACTGTGCCACGTGGCTCCACGTTACTTATTTACTATTAAGTATAAGTATAAAGATAAAGATTTCTCGTTTATCGTGTGCACTGTTGTTAGTAGCGAGCGTAGTGCTTGCTATATATTTTAAGCGTGGTGATGTGGCAATAGGTCGCAATCTGATTTTTGCACCTCCATAGCGGGATTATAGGTTTTTTTTTGTTTTAATATATAGGGATAAAATATACCTATAACAAATATACATATAAAAACAGTGTATTTTGATAAATTACTATCAAAATACACATATAAAATATTTCTAAAATTTTCTTCTAGTGTATTGTTAAACATAAAATATCGCCCGCTACTTCATTGCTATCGCTATGTAGCGTATAGGTAACTTGTTGCTATCGTCCGCTATTAACAACTATGATCGTGAACTGATCTTAGTTGTACCTATAACTTGCTGTGAACATATTAATCTTATTTATCAGGACAAGTTCCAATATTAATTCCCGATTTTAGTCCATGGTTCAGTACTTTTTGAACGTTGGAGCGCTTTTATATTAAACCTTATGTTTGCATGGATTGTGTGGAACTCTGTTTTTAATTAAAGTGGTTGACTTAGTTTAGTACAATTTTTATAGTTCTAATATTGATACAGGTCTACATTCATGTTAATGATACCGTAAGAAGTGTAATCATGAGCACAGAATCAATTGGCATATCTAATGATGATAGGATGCCCTCACTTATCAAGTTCGATGCTGGAAACTTAAATTACGCATTAAATGGTCAACATGAAGATGAAAAGGAGATTGCTACCATTTTGAGCATGAATGAGCTTGGAAGTAAGAATGGTTTTAGGCTTAGCGCCTCAATTTCAAGAGGGCTTAAGGATTATTTTCAGTTTCAGTCATTGTCTTGTCTAACTGCAAGTTCACTTGTGCGGATAGCAGATATCAATGGTGAAAGCTCTTTGTTAAGCAAACCTAGTACAGTATCTTCTCAAGCAGATGATAACAGCAATATCATCTCATTGGTGAAGGCATGGATTGATAATGGTTGTTCTAATTCTAAAGCCAATAACAATTTGCTTGAAATACAACGATCTGTGGTGGGAAGAGAGCATGTATGCACCTTAGATTCTGAAGGCCACAAAGGCAATGTTGAAAACTTGTCACATACCACTGTTTCTGGGAGTATGATACATGAGCTTAATTGTGGAAACAGCAACACTTTGTGCTGCAATGACATTACAGAAGAAGAGAAAACCGTTTGTGGAAGAGACAATAAGGCATCTTGCCAAGAAATTGGTAAACAGAACATAGTTCCACCAACAGAAGAAGAGAAACCAGTTTGTGGACGAGAAGACAAGGCATCTTGCGAAGAAGTTGGTAAACAGAAAATAGTTCCACCAACAGAAGAAGAGAAAACAGTTTGTGGAAGAGAAGAACAAATAGTTTGTTCACTTCTTGGTGAACGAGATCATGAAAGTCTGTTGATGAGTAAGAATATGACTGGAAAAGATGACCGTACAATGAAAAATAGTGCCAGATGCAAACACATTAACATAAACACTGAGCTGGATTTGAAGAATTCTACAAGAGAGCTTGTTTCCTCTGATAAAAAGCATTTACCAGAAACCACTGCAAAATTGGAAGCTATTCCAAAGGTTACAAATTCTACAGCTCAAACGGCCTCTATAAAAACAAACAAGGGAAATGATGTTGGTTCTCTTACTGAGCAGAAGTATGGTAAAAAGGACAGGAGGTCAATTTTTACAAAACAGAAACTAAAACCAACTCGTGAACAGACGATGCATACCAGCGGAAGGGATACAATAAAAGAAAATAAGGAAAAGGATCCAGCGAGTTCTGTGAAAGTGAGTGTTCAGATACCATCTAATAATGTTTTTAGTCTGATTTGTTGATATTTTAAGCTTATACTTTGATTGTCTTAACACTTTATATGCTTCATTTCCAGGGTCATTCGGAGCCAAAAGAAGTTCCAGTGTTTGAATCTTATATTGTAGAGGAAGAAGAGGGTTCAGGTAACTGAAGCAAAGATGAATTTTCAATTTTAGATAACAAGCTCAAGATCTTAATTTATGACAATTTATATTGATTTCTTATATTGTTTTATGGAATACGCAGGTGGTTATGGCACAGTGTACAAGGCAAGGAGGAAAGAAGATGGAATAATGTTTGCTGTTAAATGTAAGGAGCTGAATATTCTGATCACACAATGCTTTTTTGGTTTAACAATGTCAATTGAAGAAATACTAGTTATGATGCAACTGAATTATGTTTATAGTGATTTAGGACCAGACCTTTTTTGGGCCTATAACATTTATCAGGTTAATAGCTTGTGGTTTGAACATATACATAATATAACCAAACTAAGCCTGCTTTGTAATGGATACTTTTGTTAGCATATATTGGTTTTATAATAACTGTAGAGATGACCTATTTTGACTATACTGTGATTTATATGTATCTTCTTACTTTGTTGGCACATAATTTTGACTGTTTTTTACTATACTGTGAAATATATTTAGCTTCTTACTTTTTGGCACATCATTTCATATGATGACAAGTATTTGACTTTGGGTGCATTACGGTGTTTCAGATCCTCATGTAAATGCTAACAGGCAACATGTTTGTAATGAGGTGAAGATGCTGGAGAGATTTGGGTAAGGATGTTGTACAGATATCACACAAGAACAATCTTTTTGTCTTGAGGCTGATACAAATGACTTTTATACTTCAGGGGTAAGAACTTTGTGATCAAATACGAAGGCTCATTCAAAAGTGGAAATTCTCATTGCCTTGTTCTTGAGCATGTTGCACACGACAGGCCTGAGGTAATCCCCTAGCCACCTGTTTCAGATAACCAAGTAGTTAGTATGCCTGTGTAATCAGTGTGCTTCATTTTTTGTTTTAATTTAGGTTTTGAAGAGGGAAATAGATGTTTTTCAACTCAGGTGGTATGGCTACTGTTTGTTCAGAGCACTTGCTAGTCTTCATAAGCAGGTAAATATCAAGCTTCTGTTAAGATGTATTCATTGTTTCATACCTTTGCATAGAGGGGTCTGTTATGTCTGTGTGTGTGTGTAGTTGCAAATTTTATATTTGTATGTTCTGCTTCAGGGAGTAGTTCACAGAGATGTTAAGCCTGGAAACTTTCTGTTTTCTCGTAAGGCCTCCAAAGGATATCTCATAGATTTTAACCTTGCCACTGTAAGTAATGTTATTTTTTGTTGTTTGATTTTCCTTAGCTTTGAACAATGCTTTTTGATAGTATAATATAAATACAACTTTTAAAAAGTATTTATCAATTGAAAATATCTTTTTCTACAGGATCTGCATCAGAAGCCTGTATCCACTGGTGAGTTTATAGTCTTTTGAATTTTATTCTATACAAATTTGGGTGTAAGCTGGGCTGTGAATATGCCATTTTTTTCTACTTTGTTTAACAAGGTTAACCATCAGTTATTGCATATAAAGCTAAACCGACTATTTTTTTCTGTTTTTTCTTAGACACTCAAAACTTTAAAAAATTTCAATGTAAGGTCGTTTTGTCTAATTGATGCCGTGGCAGCTGATGTGTCGGTAACTTTGACCATGATGTCTTTTTCTGATGTGGTGCTTGGAAATTGGTTAGTTGTTAGATTTGGAAGATGATCTTAAATAAAAGAAAGAAAATTTTGAACTTGATATCAAAATTGGTTATTTTTATGCATTTTGTCCAATGAAAAGTAATCTGAATAATTCTTATGATGATTTAACATCTTTTGATCTTCACAGGAAAATCCAAGTCGTATAATGATGCAAGTTCTAAGCTTGTCCCTCCTCCTCATCCCGACTTCCTTCCTCCTACAAGAAGTAGTAAATATACAAGCTTAAAGGCTTTAGCTGGAACACACTCTAAAACGCTTTTATTTCCCAAAAATGTGAAAAAGAAAAAGGATCCCAAAGACTTAAACACACATGGTGTGATGAAAAGCCAAGGTGCTGATGGTTCTGGAATAACCTCCGCAAAAGATGCAACAAGTTCTAAAGTTCTATCGGGAGAAAGATTTAGAGAGCCTATTCCTTGCAAAGGAAGACAAGAATATCTTAACCTGGTACAGGAAGCATTGCAGAGTCCTGCTCATGAAGCAACAGTTACTACTACTCCAGTTTCAAAAAGAAAAAGGGTCGCTGCTCCCCCTGCTAAGTTAGATAGCAAGTTTCTATATCTCACTCCAATGCCTTTGCAGTCTATTGGAGGTGGCTTACTTAAGAACAAAGGTATGACCAAATTTGTTGCCTCTTTTTTTGAAAAAAAGAAAAAAGTTCTATTAGTTGGGCTGATTGTTTTTTTTTTTACATAAGGAGATGGAAAACAAAGGAAAGAAGGACCTTGTGTTGGTACAAAGGGTTTCAGAGCCCCAGAGGTAGATTGTTGTGCACTGAGTTTATTGTCTGTTGTATGGTTAAGCATTGTGATTCTTGTAATTTTATTGGATGCTATAATTATTTCCAATTAAAACATTGAAATACTACTCAAAAAGTGTATTGGTAACATGGTTTAAAAAAACGGGTGAGGCGTGCGTCTCGAGGCGCTGAGAAAACGTCTCTGAGGCAACGCCTCATGAGGTTATTTTGTACGTGCGCCTCGAATGGCCGAGGCGCTAAGAAAACTTGCGCCTCATGGGGTTGTGTGTGTTTTTTATATGTGATTTTGATGTTTTAGACTTTCTATGTCAGTTGTTTAATTTTTTATGTGTGTTTTTTATGTTTTTAGCCTTTCTTTGTCAATTATTTTGTTTTTTATACGATATAAAATTTTTATATTTATTTTTTAATCTCGCCTTGGGCTTAGGCCTCGGTTCGCCACGAGGCTTACGCCTCGTGAGGCGGAGGGAAAACGCCTCGAGGCTCGATTCCGTTCTTTTAAACTTTGATTGGTAATTTGGTTCAACCTTACCCAACCCATACCAAAAGTACTTGTTTTGATCGTCATCCCACATTTTATTTTTATGTTGATCCATTTTCATGTTCTGAGTGTTTATATTTTGCATATGTTACAGGTATTGCTAAAATCTACATACCAAGGCCCCAAGGTTGACATATGGTCTGCTGGGGTCACTTTACTCTACTTCCTCATCGGAAGAACCCCCTTTGTTGGTGACCCTGATCAGTGAGTCTCCTCATTCCTTACCCTTTAATATATTCCTATCTCATATATGTTATCTAATGCCACATCATCAAAAGGCTGATTAATTGTCAATTTGGAAAATTTACCAAACAGAAATATAAAGGAGATTGCAAAGTTAAGGGGCAGTGAAGCTCTATGGGAAGTGGCAAAGTTACATGATCGTGAATCATCGTTTCCACCGGTATAATACAAACTAAAAATATTTGATTCCATGTTTTGAGTTTTTCCTAAAGACATAATAAACTAAACCAGATAGCTCAGTTTTGGCCCGTTTACTATATTTTGAACCGTTCAAATTATAAAATTTATAAAAAGGAAACTGGTCAAACAAGCTGCAGGTCATCTATATTCTGTAGTCTATTTATTAAGCATAGAACCTATTACATTGTTTTACGAATGTATTAGGAGGCCGCCCAACTATTCAAAGTTTCCAACTACTTTCTATTTACAACCCAAGTCTGTATCTTGTTTTGTGTATACCAAATTCGGTGATGACGAATTTAACTTTTTTTAAAAACAAAGTTATCCTTGGTGACTTTACTCTTCTATAAAGTGAAAAATTATGGATGGGTCAAAGTTGAAGGATTTTTGTTTTTTTGTCATCTAACATGTTTTTTTTATTTTTTTTTATTCTGGTTTGGTATAAGACGAAACCAAACTAGACACATACGTGGTTAGCCTTTATAGTATCAATAGTTGGGTGACTTCGATGAAAAAACTTCATACCTTATTATTTGTTTTATTCAAAGATTTAAATTATTATAGTAATAATAATATTATATTTATGAGAGCTGTTGGTGGGTCAACTCGGTTCCACTCGAACTCACCCATTTCAACATGTACTGAAAGTTGACCATTTTAAGCAAAACTAAAGTAGCAGCATGTGTGTTAATGTTACAGGAACTGTTACAAATACAATCACTGACATCCACAAAACTACAAGAATGGTGTAAACAAAACACGAGACGGCCGGATTTCCTAGAGGTCATTCCAAAATCACTTATTGATCTTGTGGATAAGTGCTTAACAGTGAACCCACGTGCAAGGATTAGCGCAGAAGAAGCTCTAAGGCATGAGTTTTTTGTGCCATGCTTCAATGAGTTAGAAAAGCAGAGGATGATTAGGCAAAAGCTAGCGCATTCGAATTCTAAACCTGTCCATTGTCAAAGCTCTCCCATGAAAAACTTATGCTGAATTCATGTTAACTTGTTTAACAAGGAACTGTAACATGTTGCTTTCATATTTGGAGCAAACTAAAGGAATGGAATGGAATATATCTACTAAATTTGTAAAAATTGTCATTTTTCTCTTATAATTCAACCACCCATTTTATTTCATTTGAAGTATATCCAAATCAGCATAGTTATATATAAAAATATGTTGAAAAACCAGCAGTTTATGTTTGTTTATGTGAGACTGGTTTGCTACATTTTCAATAACGCTTACATGTGTGTCATACTCCATGATATGTTATGAGGTAGTGAATGATTCATGTAGTTAAGCTGATTAGCTATGTTATACATTTGTGACTGTAACTTTAACTATTAAGACCATTCGGCCATGATTTCACAACATAAGCTAGTCAACTTCTATATATATGGTTATCTACTTATCTTGAACTCTTTATCAATGTCTAAACTATTGACAAGAGGTTGATAAACACCACCAAACGAACCAGCTTTTCATCATCAGAACCTTGATCACTACATTATGTTCCAACCAAAACGACAAACACCACCAAACGAACCAGCTTTTCATCATCAGAACCTTGATCACTACATTATGTTCCAACCAAAACGACAAACACCACCAAACGAACCAGCTTTTCATCATCAGAACCTTGATCATTACATTATGTTCCAACCAAAACCTTGCCCGTTGGCGTCTTTCCTTTATATGGAACCAAAAAGGCATTTGTGTGTTGACTTGTCTTGCACTTTTTCGATAGGGCATTTCTTTCTCCTAGCCCAGATCAATAGTTCAGATGTTATCATTGTTTGTTCAAGAAAAGTTAATGATGGAGTTTATATGGACCAAAAAGATCAACAATGTAGTTCACGTCAATTTGTTGATTTAAGGATGTGGTTACATGGCATGGATACGAGAATCAAAAGTTATGGAACATAACGGTAAATTGATCCTTGTTATCCAATAGGTGGAGGGTTCAACTTCTGCAAATTGCAGGCATAATAGTAGGTTAGCCTGAAAAAAAAAACAGGATGGAAAAACTATGCTATTTTTAATCTTTTTGGTTTTTAGTTAGGTTCAAAAGCAAATGTGGTATTTATTGATCTTGCTTACCTTAAGGGTTTTAGGCTCATGTATCATGTCTTTCAATACATCTTATAAATTCAACCATTGATTTATGGGGTGGGGTGAAAAATATTAATGCCACCATCACAATTAACTCTTACCCATTTCACCGAGAGCAAAATATTTAAAAAGGAAATTAAAATTGATACTTTCTGGTGGATGACTAAGCGCGCGAAGAAAATTGAAGTGGAAAAGGCGAAATGGTGGAACTTTACTCTGTTTGACAATGGGTGAAGGGTAACATGTATGGATCAAATCGTCTTGGGTTAGTTTGTATTGTTTGACCGTTTACTTGTAAACTTGTTTTAGATTGGCCTAGGTAACCATTGGCTATATGGGCCTGGGCGGCGATGTATTGTGTTCTTTTTGGTGAAATGAGAATTTCGTTTGTCTGTTAAAAAAAAATATTTAAAAGGGAACCTTGTTTTAACTATGAGCTTTTCGGGTTCTTCATCAGTTTTTCATCATCAGTCTAGTATCAAATTCTAGTGATTATTATCAGAATCAAATTCAATGTTTGTTATCAGTTCGTAATCAGATTTCAGCATCATTTGTTATGAATTTAGTATTAGAATTCCTTTTTCAATATCATATTTAGTATTTTATGTTTTATTAACTTTCATATTTAAGTTTTTATTTGATTAATTCAATATCAGGTTCGCTATAGTTCTGAGTTTGGTTTGGTTAACACTTGTTTTAGTTTTGTTATTTACTATGTCCGCTGAACATTATGTTAAGACAAACTTTTGTTTTTTACACACAAGGTAACCACATAATACAAAAGTAAAGTGAGAAGAGACATGCCATGACTTTATTTTTTTCATCACACGCGACAATTTTTTTATAACTAAATAACCGTAAACATTTTTTTTATTTTCTAATACATACATATTTCTCACTACACCACACGAAGAAACTTCCACTAGTAAAATACACATAAACATCAAGATCATTTCAAGTCCTTTTATGACTTATGGGGTGTTTGGGATTGATTATTCAAAACAGATTATGCATTTTAGAAAAGCAGGGGTGAAGCTGCTTATAGATTATTGCGTTTTGGTAGCCTAAAAAATTGATTATCTGCGTTTTCAAAACGCAATCCCAAACACTAAAAACTGATTATCTGCATTTTCAAAACGTAATAATCTAAAAATCATATTCAAAACGCAATCCCAAACGTGTTTGGGATTGATTTTTCAAAACAAATTATGCGTTTTGGAAAAGCAGAGGTAAAACTGTTTTTAGGTTATTGCGTTTTTGTAGCCTAAAAATCTATTTCAAAACTCAACACAAAACACTAAAAACTGATTATTTACGTTTTCAAAATACAATAATCTAAAAATCCATTTCAAAACGCAATCCAAAACACCCACTTACTACAACATTCCATCACCTTATACAAGTCCAACTATTTTGAAGGAAAGTTCTAGGCTTCTATATGTCTTAGTCCGTCATGAATGACTATGTAAACTTCCGGAACCCCTTGTATATTAATATATGTGGGTCATGTCACATTTACTTATCATTAACGTATTAAAATAAAAAGTATAATACGTTGGATTATTGACGATTGGCTCTCTCGTGACTTCAGGAAACTACGTGATAACTTAACCAAGTCTTCAAACAAATTCCTACATATAGGCTTCAAAACTCAATACTCATCCAATAATTTCATACCCAAATAATAATATTATCATCTTCAACTACTACCATATGGATTCCTTCACATCGTTCTTCGATTCACAATCACATACATCTTCTCGAACCAGCTGGACTTACGATTCCCTTAAAAATTTCCGTCAAATATCTCCAATTGTTCAAACCCATCTCAAACAGGTTCGTTTATTTCCCCCTAATTTCGATTAATATTTTTATTTACTATATAGATGTTTATTTTAATATAGCAGATTTGGTAAAAACATAAGCGTGTAATATAGCTACACCTTATTCCAGACCGGACCAATAGACCAATATACCCTAAAAAATATAAAAGATTATTCATACATAGCATAGACAAATCCAACCCAATTAAAATCTTTACTATGACTGGCCATCGTATTAGCAAATAAATGTATTCCTAAGCTTAACGCGCAAAAACAATAAGAAATTAACTTAAGGAGTACTGAAAAAGGAGCTAAAGACGTGTAGGTGGATCGAGGGCATGTTTGGCTAAACTTCTACTTATCTCCTTCTCCTACCTCCTTATCTCCTTAAACAAAAAGTCACAAATCATAACTTCTAACTTATCTACTTTTTAACCCACAAAAACTCATTTTCAACCCATTACCCAAACATTATTTTCTCTTTATCTCCTTCTTGAATAAGGAGATAAGTTATAAGGAGGTGAAATAAGGAATCCCAAACATGGCCCGACTCATCAAGTTTCCAATGAAATAGGATCCGCTATTAGGCTACAACAAAATGAACTAAGAGTTAAGGGGTTGTTTGGTTGATTAAGTGCTGAATCGTTAATAAGTGTGAATGGTTAAGTACTGTTTTGTTGGATGTTAGTCTTCTTGTCCCACATTGGTAGGGGAAGTAAAATGGATTCATTCAGTGCTTAATGGGTCAGCAACATCCCAAGTTTAATGGTTCAGCCTTAACCATTCCATTCAGATGCTGAAACAAACGCGCTGAATGAGCTGAATGTTGAATTATTCAGCGCTAAATGATTCAGAGGCTCATTAAGAGCCTTACCAAAAAGCCCCTAATTATTGGTACGCTATAGATAATTTAGTTCTAGCATAATTACTCTAGTTGTTTGTACCATTCACAGGTTAATAGTTGTTTGTATTAGATCCTAACACTACACCACAATGCCATTTACAATGCAAACACACTTCGATCCAAGATTTCTAATCGTTTTATTTTCTTAAATGAAATCAAGTGTTACATCTTTGTAGATTGCTGATTGTTTATAATAATGTATGACATTGGTTTTTTAAAGCCTTTTCATGCTCAATTATTATTGAACATATGAACTTTAATTGCTTATAAGTTGCTCATTATAATGTCATTGTAGGTTTATCTGACGCTATGCTGCGCGCTCGTAGCATCTGCAGCCGGGGCTTATCTGCACATTCTATGGAACATTGGAGGTCTATTGACCACCTTTGCAACCATAGGATGCATTTCTTGGTTACTCGCCACTCCTCCATACGAAGAGGTATATTTAGTTGTCCTTTATCATCTTATCGGTTATTATGCTTCATAGTGTTTTGAATCATTATGTCTTAACTCTTAACTGATATACAGCAAAAAAGAGTTTCGCTATTGATGGCATCATCCCTCTTCCAAGGAGCATCTATCGGTCCTTTAGTCGAGTTAGCCATTGATTTTGAACCAAGGTATGTTTAATGTTTTTGTTCCTGTTATACTGAACTTATAAATTATAATACATTTATGTATTGCTTATTGGACAATTTATTTATGTCATTTTGTTTATCTTTTGTTTGCAGTATTTTAGTGAGCGCTTTCGTGGGTACCGCCATTGCGTTCGCTTGTTTCTCAGTGGCTGCAATGTTGGCAAGACGTAGAGAGTATCTTTATCTAGGAGGCCTTCTGTCTTCTGGTGTCTCAATACTCTTCTGGCTGCATTTTGCTTCATCCATCTTTGGTGGTTCTATGGCTATGTTCCAGTTTGAGGTAACATGGGAATATTTCGCCTAATAGTAAATGTGTGTGTGTGTGTGTGTGTTTGTGACTGTGTTTTGGTTAGGGCTCAGCCGCTCAGATTCAATGATTTAACTCGCAACCTGCCAACCTGACATGCTAGACAGTAGACACCATAATAACTCTAACAGTTTTGATTTATTTTGCAGCTGTATTTTGGGCTTTTGGTATTTGTTGGGTACATGGTATTCGATACACAGGCGATCATTGAGAAGGCTCATCTTGGAGACCTGGATTATGTAAAGCATGCACTCACACTCTTTACCGATTTCGTTGCTGTCTTTGTTCGTATTCTTATTATCATGGTAAGTTACTTAAACACATGTTTTCTACTTTATTGACTCGTTATAACAGAGCCTGACTCGTTATTTTTTTTTGTCACGACTGATTGCAGTTGAAGAATTCGGCTCAAAGGGAAGAGAGGAAGAAGAAGAGGAGGGATTAGAGTGTTTCGACGACAAGAACTTCAAATAATAATGATGATGTAATCTAACTTCTGTTTTATCTTGTGGTACATAAGTCTTTCATCCAGTATGGTGTATTTCATTTGATAGTCATGTGTGAATTTGAGTTTTCATTTACAAGCTTTTATTGTTCTATATGTTTGTAGCAAGTTGGCATTCGAGATCCAGTTATTCTTTGGCTACTTGTATAAAAAAATTTTGGGTAAAAAATTTGGGAAACGAAATTTGGTTCATTAACCTAAAATGGTTACCGAAGAGTGAGGTTGGCTGCAAAAGAAAATATTTTCAGGTAGTTTGGAAAACACTGTCGCAACTAATTTTTTACTTGGGTACTTTGTGCTCGATTTGGATAAAAATGAGGTGGCATAATAGGTTGGTTCAGTTTAGGTACTTTGGGTGGTTTGCGAAGCGCCTTAACCCTAGGCTTACACCCTAATTATCCGTACACATCCCAATTCCAATCGATGAACACAAATAACTTAGAAATAAAAATCGATTCGAATATTTTCTAGGCGTACACTCAATAACCCTTACTCAGATTGCCCAATTATTAGTATATATATTAAAGAACGTCCTACGGCGGAACAGTGATTGAGGGCGAAATGGGAATTTCGTCTAAGCCTTCTAGTTTCAATTATATGAACACAGAACACTAAAAATTCAAATGACATTCATTGTCTCATGTGAAAATTACTATATTAGTCATTGAAAAATGAAAATCATTAAATAAGATATTTTTAATGCATGTTATATTGTATTTTTTTTAATTACAAAAATTGCTAATCTTGAAGATACAGTAAAAAGTGACTAGAATATATACTTTTTGAAATAAATTTTAATGAATCATAAAAATAAGTAGATCACAAATGAATTTCATTACTATAGAGTTATATTTAGCATAACACCTTTTTAAAATTGATAGATTTATGATATTCTTGTCTCTTTGCTTATACCATTCTCATTCACTTTAATAAAAAGAAATGAGGGTAAAAATGGTAACCAAGTACAACACAGACTCCACAAAACAATTATTTCATAAATGCACCATGACAGACGAAGCATGACTACTTTTATATATAAAACTATATTATAATTGTTGTTAAAAAATTTCTAATTAATCAAATGCAATAAACAAATAGGCGTGGGAATAGTCTACAGGATTTGCGTGGATCCCCAAGAAGATTATACATATTGTTGAGTAAAATGATTTGATTTGGTTGTCATATTGCCATATATCCAAAGGGGTTGTGGATTCATACACCCTACTTTAAGATTCGTACACTCATTCAAGTTCGATGCTGGAAACTTAAATTACGCATTAAATGGTCAACATGAAGATGAAAAGGAGATTGCTACCATTTTGAGCATGAATGAGCTTGGAAGTAAGAATGGTTTTAGGCTTAGCGCCTCAATTTCAAGAGGGCTTAAGGATTATTTTCAGTTTCAGTCATTGTCTTGTCTAACTGCAAGTTCACTTGTGCGGATAGCAGATATCAATGGTGAAAGCTCTTTGTTAAGCAAACCTAGTACAGTATCTTCTCAAGCAGATGATAACAGCAATATCATCTCATTGGTGAAGGCATGGATTGATAATGGTTGTTCTAATTCTAAAGCCAATAACAATTTGCTTGAAATACAACGATCTGTGGTGGGAAGAGAGCATGTATGCACCTTAGATTCTGAAGGCCACAAAGGCAATGTTGAAAACTTGTCACATACCACTGTTTCTGGGAGTATGATACATGAGCTTAATTGTGGAAACAGCAACACTTTGTGCTGCAATGACATTACAGAAGAAGAGAAAACCGTTTGTGGAAGAGACAATAAGGCATCTTGCCAAGAAATTGGTAAACAGAACATAGTTCCACCAACAGAAGAAGAGAAACCAGTTTGTGGACGAGAAGACAAGGCATCTTGCGAAGAAGTTGGTAAACAGAAAATAGTTCCACCAACAGAAGAAGAGAAAACAGTTTGTGGAAGAGAAGAACAAATAGTTTGTTCACTTCTTGGTGAACGAGATCATGAAAGTCTGTTGATGAGTAAGAATATGACTGGAAAAGATGACCGTACAATGAAAAATAGTGCCAGATGCAAACACATTAACATAAACACTGAGCTGGATTTGAAGAATTCTACAAGAGAGCTTGTTTCCTCTGATAAAAAGCATTTACCAGAAACCACTGCAAAATTGGAAGCTATTCCAAAGGTTACAAATTCTACAGCTCAAACGGCCTCTATAAAAACAAACAAGGGAAATGATGTTGGTTCTCTTACTGAGCAGAAGTATGGTAAAAAGGACAGGAGGTCAATTTTTACAAAACAGAAACTAAAACCAACTCGTGAACAGACGATGCATACCAGCGGAAGGGATACAATAAAAGAAAATAAGGAAAAGGATCCAGCGAGTTCTGTGAAAGTGAGTGTTCAGATACCATCTAATAATGTTTTTAGTCTGATTTGTTGATATTTTAAGCTTATACTTTGATTGTCTTAACACTTTATATGCTTCATTTCCAGGGTCATTCGGAGCCAAAAGAAGTTCCAGTGTTTGAGTCTTATATTGTAGAGGAAGAAGAGGGTTCAGGTAACTGAAGCAAAGATGAATTTTCAATTTTAGATTACAAGCTCAAGATCTTAATTTATGACAATTTATATTGATTTCTTATATTGTTTTATGGAATACGCAGGTGGTTATGGCACAGTGTACAAGGCAAGGAGGAAAGAAGATGGAATAATGTTTGCTGTTAAATGTAAGGAGCTGAATATTCTGATCACACAATGCTTTTTTGGTTTAACAATGTCAATTGAAGAAATACTAGTTATGATGCAACTGAATTATGTTTATAGTGATTTAGGACCAGACCTTTTTTGGGCCTATAACATTTATCAGGTTAATAGCTTGTGGTTTGAACATATACATAATATAACCAAACTAAGCCTGCTTTGTAATGGATACTTTTGTTAGCATATATTGGTTTTATAATAACTGTAGAGATGACCTATTTTGACTATACTGTGATTTATATGTATCTTCTTACTTTGTTGGCACATAATTTTGACTGTTTTTTACTATACTGTGAAATATATTTAGCTTCTTACTTTTTGGCACATCATTTCATATGATGACAAGTATTTGACTTTGGGTGCATTACGGTGTTTCAGATCCTCATGTAAATGCTAACAGGCAACATGTTTGTAATGAGGTGAAGATGCTGGAGAGATTTGGGTAAGGATGTTGTACAGATATCACACAAGAACAATCTTTTTGTCTTGAGGCTGATACAAATGACTTTTATACTTCAGGGGTAAGAACTTTGTGATCAAATACGAAGGCTCATTCAAAAGTGGAAATTCTCATTGCCTTGTTCTTGAGCATGTTGCACACGACAGGCCTGAGGTAATCCCCTAGCCACCTGTTTCAGATAACCAAGTAGTTAGTATGCCTGTGTAATCAGTGTGCTTCATTTTTTTGTTTTAATTTAGGTTTTGAAGAGGGAAATAGATGTTTTTCAACTCAGGTGGTATGGCTACTGTTTGTTCAGAGCACTTGCTAGTCTTCATAAGCAGGTAAATATCAAGCTTCTGTTAAGATGTATTCATTGTTTCATACCTTTGCATAGAGGGGTCTGTTATGTCTGTGTGTGTGTGTAGTTGCAAATTTTATATTTGTATGTTCTGCCTCAGGGAGTAGTTCACAGAGATGTTAAGCCTGGAAACTTTCTGTTTTCTCGTAAGGCCTCCAAAGGATATCTCATAGATTTTAACCTTGCCACTGTAAGTAATGTTATTTTTTGTTGTTTGATTTTCCTTAGCTTTGAACAATGCTTTTTGATAGTATAATATAAATACAACTTTTAAAAAGTATTTATCAATTGAAAATATCTTTTTCTACAGGATCTGCATCAGAAGCCTGTATCCACTGGTGAGTTTATAGTCTTTTGAATTTTATTCTATACAAATTTGGGTGTAAGCTGGGCTGTGAATATGCCATTTTTTTCTACTTTGTTTAACAAGGTTAACCATCAGTTATTGCATATAAAGCTAAACCGACTATTTTTTTCTGTTTTTTCTTAGACACTCAAAACTTTAAAAAATTTCAATGTAAGGTCGTTTTGTCTAATTGATGCCGTGGCAGCTGATGTGTCGGTAACTTTGACCATGATGTCTTTTTCTGATGTGGTGCTTGGAAATTGGTTAGTTGTTAGATTTGGAAGATGATCTTAAATAAAAGAAAGAAAATTTTGAACTTGATATCAAAATTGGTTTTTTTTATGCATTTTGTCCAATGAAAAGTAATCTGAATAATTCTTATGATGATTTAACATCTTTTGATCTTCACAGGAAAATCCAAGTCGTATAATGATGCAAGTTCTAAGCTTGTCCCTCCTCCTCATCCCGACTTCCTTCCTCCTACAAGAAGTAGTAAATATACAAGCTTAAAGGCTTTAGCTGGAACACACTCTAAAACGCTTTTATTTCCCAAAAATGTGAAAAAGAAAAAGGATCGCAAAGACTTAAACACACATGGTGTGATGAAAAGCCAAGGTGCTGATGGTTCTGGAATAACCTCCGCAAAAGATGCAACAAGTTCTAAAGTTCTATCGGGAGAAAGATTTAGAGAGCCTATTCCTTGCAAAGGAAGACAAGAATATCTTAACCTGGTACAGGAAGCATTGCAGAGTCCTGCTCATGAAGCAACAGTTACTACTACTCCAGTTTCAAAAAGAAAAAGGGTCGCTGCTCCCCCTGCTAAGTTAGATAGCAAGTTTCTATATCTCACTCCAATGCCTTTGCAGTCTATTGGAGGTGGCTTACTTAAGAACAAAGGTATGACCAAATTTGTTGCCTCTTTTTTTGAAAAAAAGAAAAAAGTTCTATTAGTTGGGCTGATTGTTTTTTTTTTTTACATAAGGAGATGGAAAACAAAGGAAAGAAGGACCTTGTGTTGGTACAAAGGGTTTCAGAGCCCCAGAGGTAGATTGTTGTGCACTGAGTTTATTGTCTGTTGTATGGTTAAGCATTGTGATTCTTGTAATTTTATTGGATGCTATAATTATTTCCAATTAAAACATTGAAATACTACTCAAAAAGTGTATTGGTAACATGGTTTAAAAAAACGGGTGAGGCGTGCGTCTCGAGGCGCTGAGAAAACGTCTCTGAGGCAACGCCTCATGAGGTTATTTTGTACGTGCGCCTCGATTGGCCGAGGCGCTAAGAAAACTTGCGCCTCATGGGGTTGTGTGTGTTTTTTATATGTGATTTTGATGTTTTAGACTTTCTATGTCAGTTGTTTAATTTTTTGTGTGTTTTTTATGTTTTTAGCCTTTCTTTGTCAATTATTTTGTTTTTTATACGATATAAAATTTTTATATTTATTTTTTAATCTCGCCTTGGGCTTAGGCCTCGGTTCGCCACGAGGCTTACGCCTCGTGAGGCGGAGGGAAAACGCCTCGAGGCTCGATTCCGTTCTTTTAAACTTTGATTGGTAATTTGGTTCAACCTTACCCAACCCATACCAAAAGTACTTGTTTTGATCGTCATCCCACATTTTATTTTTATGTTGATCCATTTTCATGTTCTGAGTGTTTATATTTTGCATATGTTACAGGTATTGCTAAAATCTACATACCAAGGCCCCAAGGTTGACATATGGTCTGCTGGGGTCACTTTACTCTACTTCCTCATCGGAAGAACCCCCTTTGTTGGTGACCCTGATCAGTGAGTCTCCTCATTCCTTACCCTTTAATATATTCCTATCTCATATATGTTATCTAATGCCACATCATCAAAAGGCTGATTAATTGTCAATTTGGAAAATTTACCAAACAGAAATATAAAGGAGATTGCAAAGTTAAGGGGCAGTGAAGCTCTATGGGAAGTGGCAAAGTTACATGATCGTGAATCATCGTTTCCACCGGTATAATACAAACTAAAAATATTTGATTCCATGTTTTGAGTTTTTCCTAAAGACATAATAAACTAAACCAGATAGCTCAGTTTTGGCCCGTTTACTATATTTTGAACCGTTCAAATTATAAAATTTATAAAAAGGAAACTGGTCAAACAAGCTGCAGGTCATCTATATTCTGTAGTCTATTTATTAAGCATAGAACCTATTACATTGTTTTACGAATGTATTAGGAGGCCGCCCAACTATTCAAAGTTTCCAACTACTTTCTATTTACAACCCAAGTCTGTATCTTGTTTTGTGTATACCAAATTCGGTGATGACGAATTTAACTTTTTTTTAAAACAAAGTTATCCTTGGTGACTTTACTCTTCTATAAAGTGAAAAATTATGGATGGGTCAAAGTTGAAGGATTTTTGTTTTTTTGTCATCTAACATGCTTTTTTTTTTAAATTCTGGTTTGGTATAAGACGAAACCAAACTAGACACATACGTGGTTAGCCTTTATAGTATCAATAGTTGGGTGACTTCGATGAAAAAACTTCATACCTTATTATTTGTTTTATTCAAAGATTTAAATTATTATAGTAATAATAATATTATATTTATGAGAGCTGTTTGTGGGTCAACTCGGTTCCACTCGAACTCACCCATTTCAACATGTACTGAAAGTTGACCATTTTAAGCAAAACTAAAGTAGCAGCATGTGTGTTAATGTTACAGGAACTGTTACAAATACAATCACTGACATCCACAAAACTACAAGAATGGTGTAAACAAAACACGAGACGGCCGGATTTCCTAGAGGTCATTCCAAAATCACTTATTGATCTTGTGGATAAGTGCTTAACAGTGAATCCACGTGCAAGGATTAGCGCAGAAGAAGCTCTAAGGCATGAGTTTTTTGTGCCATGCTTCAATGAGTTAGAAAAGCAGAGGATGATTAGGCAAAAGCTAGCGCATTCGAATTCTAAACCTGTCCATTGTCAAAGCTCTCCCATGAAAAACTTATGCTGAATTCATGTTAACTTGTTTAACAAGGAACTGTAACATGTTGCTTTCATATTTGGAGCAAACTAAAGGAATGGAATGGAATATATCTACTAAATTTGTAAAAATTGTCATTTTTCTCTTATAATTCAACCACCCATTTTATTTCATTTGAAGTATATCCAAATCAGTATAGATAATATATATATAAAAATATGTTGAAAAACCAACAATCTATGTTTGTTTATGTGTGACTGGTTTGCTATATTTTCAACAAGGATTACATGTGTCGTCATACTCCATGATGTGTTACGATTTGGTGAATGATTCATGTAGATAAGCTGATTAGCTCTGTTATACATTTGTGACTGTAAGTTCTACTATAAGACCATTTGGCCATGATTTCACAACATAAACTAGACACCTTCTCTATATATGGTTATCTGGAACTCTTGAAGATCCCATGTGAAACCCAACTATCCATTATTACTCAATGTCTAAACTATTGGCAAGAAGAGCTTGACAAACACCACCAAACGATCCAGCTTTTCTTCGTCAAAACCTTGATCACTACATGATGTCCCAGCCGAAACCTTGCCTGTGGCATCTTTCCTTTATATGGAACCAAAAAAGCATTTGTGTGTTGACTTGTCTTGTACTTTTTCGATAGGGCATTTCTTTCTCCTAGTGCAGATCAATAGTTCAGACGTTATCAGTGTTGGTTCAAGAAAAGTTAACGATGGAGTTTATATGGACCAAAAAGATCAACAATGTAGTTCACATCAGTTTGTTGATTAAGGAAGTGGTTACATAGCATGGGTACGACGAGAGGTGGAGGGTTCGGTTCAACTTCTACAAATTGCAGGTATAGTAGTAGGTTAGTTTGCCTTAAAAAATCAGGATGACAAAATTATGCTATTTTTAATCTTTTTGGTTTTTAGTTCAGGTTCAGAAGCAAATTGGTATTTATTGATGTTGCTTACCTTTGGCAACATACAAAATGAATAGAACAAAGGGTTTTAGGTTCATGTATCATTTCTTTCATTGCATCTTTATGTTACGAATTCAACCATTGATTTATGGGGTGGGGTGGAAAATATTAATGCCACCATCACAACTGATTCTTACTCACCCATAAGAGCGACCTATTTAACAAGGAATCTTGTTGTAACCATAAGCTTTTCAGGTTTTGCGTCAAATTTTCATTATCGGTCTAGTATCAAATTCTGGTGCTTGTTATCAGAATCAAGTTCAAGGTTTGTTATCCGATTTCAGCATCATTTGTTATGAATTTAGTATTAGAAGTCCATTATTATTTCAACATTGTATTTAGTATTTTAAGATTTATTAACTTTCATATTTAAGTTTTTATTTGATTAATTCAATATCAGGTTCGCTATAAGTTCTGAGTTTGGTTTGGTTAACACTTGTTTTAGTTTTGTTATTTACTATGTCCGCTAAACATTACGCTAAGATGAGCTTTTGTTTTTTACACACAAGGTAACCACATAATTCAGAATTAAAGCGACAAGAGACATGCCACGACTTTATTTTTTTCATTACACGCGACAATTTTTTTATAACTAAATAACCGTGAACATTTTTTTAATTTTCTAATACATACATATTTCTCACTACACCACACGAAGAAACTTCCAGTAGTAAAATACACATAAACATCAAGATCATTTCGAGTCCTTTTATGACTTAGAGGGTGTTTGGGATTGATTTTTCAAAACAAATTATGCGTTTTGGAAAAGCAGGATTGTAGCTGCTTTTAGATTATTGTGTTTTGGTAGCTTAAAAATCTATTTCAAAACTCAACCCCAAACACTAAAAACTGATTATTTGCGTTTTCAAAACGCAATCCAAAACACCCACCTACTGCAACATTCCATCACCTTATACGAGTCCAAATATTTTGAAGGAAAGTTCTAGGCTTCTATATGTCCTAGTCCGTCATGAATGACTATGTAAACTTCCCGAATCCCTTGTATATTAATATCTGTGGGTCATGTCACATTTACTTATTATTAACGTAATAAAATAAAAAGTATAATACGTTGGATCATTGACGATTGGCTCTCTCGTGACTTCAGGAAACTACGTGATAACTTAACCAAGTCTTCAAACAACTCCTACATATATGGCTCAAAACTCAATACTCATCCAATAATTTCATACCCAAATAATAATATTATCATCTTCAACTACTACCATATGGATTCCTTCACATCGTTCTTCGATTCACAATCACATACATCTTCTCGAACCAGCTGGACTTACGATTCCCTTAAAAATTTCCGTCAAATATCTCCAATTGTTCAAACCCATCTCAAACAGGTTCGTTTATTTCCCCCTAATTTCGATTAATATTTTTATTTACTATATAGATGTTGATTTTAATATAGCAGATTAAGATTGTAAAAACATAAGCGCGTAATATAGCTACACCTAATTCCATACTGGTTAATTCAAGAACTATATAAATAAAGGACCAATATACTCTAAAAAAATATAAAAGATTGTTCATACATAGCATAGTCAAAGCGAACCCACTTAAATTTTTTACTAAACTATGTCCGACCATCGTATTAGCAAATAAATGTATTCCTAAGCTTAACGCGCAAAAACAATAAGAAATTAACTTAAGGAGTACTGAAAAAGGGGCTAACGACGTGTAGGTGGATCGACTCATCAAGTTCCCAATGAAATAGGATCCGCTATTAGACTACAACAAAGTGAACTAAGAGTTAAGGGGTTGTTTGGTTGATTAAGTGCTGAATCGTTAAGAAGTCTGGATGGTTAAGTGCTCAACCATTAAGTACTGTTTTGTTGGACGTTAGTCTTCTTGTCCCACATTGGTAGGGGAAGTAAAATGGATTCATTCAGTGCTTAATAGTTCAGCAACATCCCAAGTCTTAATGGTTCAGCGTTAGCCATTCCATTCAGATGCTGAAACAAACGCGTTAAATGAGCTGAATGCCTGAATGTTGAATCAGTCAGCGCTGAATGATTCAGAGGCTCATTAAGAGCCTTACCAAAAAGCCCCTAATTATTGGTACGCTATAGATAATTTAGTTCTAGCATAATTACTCTAGTTGTTTGTACCATTCGCAGGTTAATAGTTGTTTGTATTACGGAGTAGATCCTAACACTACACCACAATGCCATTTACAATGCAAACACACTTCGATCCAAGATTTCTAATCGTTTTATTTTCTTAAATGAAATCAAGTGTTACATCTTTGTAGATTGCTGATTGTTTATAATAATGTATGACATTGGTTTTTTAAAGCCTTTTTATGTTCAATTATTATTGAACATATGAACTTTAATTGCTTATAAGTTGCTCATTATAATGTCATTGTAGGTTTATCTGACGCTATGCTGCGCGCTAGTAGCATCTGCTGCCGGGGCTTATCTGCACATTCTATGGAACATTGGAGGTCTATTGACCACCTTTGCAACCATAGGATGCATTTCTTGGTTACTCGCCACTCCTCCATACGAAGAGGTATATTTAGTTGTCTTGTACCGTCCTTTATCATCATATCGGTTATTATACTTCATAGTGTTTTGAATCATTATGTCTTAACTGATATACAGCAAAAAAGAGTTTCACTATTGATGGCATCGTCCCTCTTCCAAGGAGCATCTATCGGTCCTTTAGTCGAGTTAGCCATTGATTTTGAACCAAGGTATGTTTAACGTTTTTGTTCCTGTTATAATGTGTCAAGAACATGATATCTAAACTCAAAAGACTTTTATTACTCAACGATTAAACAGATTACAGAGACTCTTAAAATACAGGGAAAACCCTAACGACCTAACACTGAACCAACAATTGTTCTACACAAGAACAACCAAATTACAAGAGCTTTAACAGGAGAACTACAAGATCAGAACAACTTGATCTATTCTCTAAAACCCTAATCTGAGAGTGAAAGGTAAACAATGAAATACAGAGAGAATACAACGACTGATCTAAAGTATCTAATGTCGAGAAGCCTCAGCTATTTATAGCTGAGGCGTTTGTGTTTTCTCTTAAATCCAACGGCTGCAAGTGAAACAAATGAACGACCCGGATTAGATTGTGCTTGTTGACACGGATCGCCACACAAGCATTCTTCATGGGCCAATTATATTGGACCCGGACTAAAAGTGAACAAGCAGCAGCATGGGCTCCTTTCCAGCATGGGCTCCTTTCTGGGCTTCTCTCAACTGAGCTCCTGTCCAAAACTCTTCCAAGCCCATCCTGCAAAACACTTATGCAAAATATAAAAATACCAAGTAAAAACAATTTATAAAAAATCTATAAAAATTATCTTATAAAAATATAAACATGTTAAGTATAAAATTGTAAGATTGATTGAATAAAAGTAAATACCCAATACTTTTAACACCCCCCCACAATTTTATAACTTAAACATGTCTAACATTCTTATAAGACTACATAACCTGTTATGTTGATGGGTCAACAATCCTTTGGTGAATAAATCTGCCAACTGATTGTCAGACTCCACCTTATTCGTTTTAATCACCCCACTAGTAATCAGTTCTCTCAAGAAAAATATGTCTAACCCAAAATGTTTCGTTTTATCATGAAACACTGGATTAGCAGCAATTGATATTGCTGCTGAACTATCACAGTTCAACTGTACAGGTAAAGGAATACTGATTCCTAATTCAAACAACAAATTTTTAATCCACAAAACTTCACATGCTGTGGAACACATTGCACGGTATTCAGCTTCAGCTGAAGACCTAGAGATGGTAGCTTGTTTCTTACTTTTCCAAGAAACAAGATTCCCACCCAAAAAAATACAAAAACCGGTTACAGACTTTCTAGTGAACACACACTTTGCCCAATCTGAATCAGAATAGGCAACCAGATCAAATTCTTTTTCTTTGGAGAAATGTAAACCATTACCTGGAGCATTTTTTAAATACCTTAATAACCTAAATGCTATCTTTTCATGACCTACAGTCGGTTTATGCATAAATTGACTTAGATAATGAACAGAATATGAGATATCAGGACGAGTATGGGATAGATAAATCAGCTTTCCCACTAACTGTTGATATCCAACAGGGTTACTTAATGGTTTACTACTAGAATTAACAATATTGGTTAATGTGTGATTTTGTTCAATGGGACATGATATAGGTTTACACCCTATCATGCCATATTCTGCTAACAACTCAGTGCAGTATTTCCTTTGAGACAAACAAAGACCATTATCAGTTTTTATTACTTCTATTCCCAAAAAATACTTTAATTCACCAAGATCCTTTATTAAAAATTTTGACTTAAAACTTTCTTTTACCATCTCAATTTCTTGTAAAGAGTTACCAGTGACAATAATGTCATCTACATAAACAAGTAACACAAGAAAGACAGAATCAGATTGTTTAACAAACATTGAATAATCACAATGACTTTGTACAAACCCAAATTCAAGTAAAGAACCAACTAACTTTTGGTTCCACATCCTTGGAGCTTGTTTTAAGCCATACAAGGATTTCTTTAACCTACAAACAAGATTACCACTAGGATTATCAAATCCTTCTGGTAATGACATGTACACTTCCTCAATTAAATCTCCATACAAGAAGGCATTATTCACATCCAATTGAAATATATTCCAATTATTCTTGACAGCCAAACTTAACACACATCTTACAGTCACAAGTTTAACTACTGGAGAAAAAGTTTCTTCATAATCTATACCTTCCTTTTGACTAAAGCCTTTGGCAACTAGCCTGGCTTTATATCTATCTACCTCACCACTAGACTTATACTTAATCTTATAAATCCACTTACACGCTATCTTATGTCTACCCTTAGGTAACTCTACCACATCCCATGTATCATTCCTATACAAAGCCTCTAACTCATCATTCATGGCTTTGACCCAATTAGGACTTTTAACAGCTTGACTATAGTGTCTAGGTTCAAACTCTTTGTCAAGAGTGACAGAAAAACATTTGGCATCAAAGGATAATTTAGAAAAATTAACAACCTTTTCTAAACCATACTTTACCTTACCCTCTACAACAAAATCATTATATTTTTGTGGAAAGTTAACATTTCTACTAGACTTTCTCACAGATGTTTGAACCTGATCCTGAACAGTGTCACCCTCAGAATGGTGGCTTAAGTCATGTTCAGTATTCACACCTTCAACCCTACCAGTCTCATTACTAGAGTTACTAGGCTGCTGTGGGTCAGCCAAGCCAGTAGTAACTCTATGAGAATCAGGTTGTTGAAACCCATGTGTTCCTGAATTCCTACTATTACCATTTCCCTTTCCCTCATCATTGGGATCATTCACCTCCAAGTGGTTATCCACATCTGTGTTTTCAAAAATATTGAAAAAATTTAAAGAGTTTATAGTTTTATCAAAAACAGCATTATATTTTTCAAAAACTGTAGGTTCCTTGAATGGAAAACATGTCTCATAGAACCTGACATCTCTTGAAAATAAAACAGTTTTATTGTCCAAGCTGAACAATTTATAACCTTTCTTTTCAAGAGAATAGCCTATTAAGACACATTTTTCAGCCCTACTTTCTAGTTTATTAAACTCATTCAAAACAGTAGCAAAACACAGACATCCAAACACTTTAAGGTGATCAAGAAAGGGACTAAAACCAAACACTAGTTCATATGGAGTCTTTCCAGCAAGCACAGAGGATGGAGTCCTATTTATAAGATAAGATGCAGTAAGCACACAATCAGTCCAGAATCTAACAGGTATATTACTATGAAACAGTAAAGCCCTAGCAACATTTAACAAGTGTCTGTGCTTCCTCTCAACAATTCCATTTTGTTGAGGGGTATAAGCACATGTAGTTTGATGGATAATTCCTTTTTCTTTACAAAAGTTATCCATCTGACTATTGACAAACTCCAGACCATTGTCACTTCTAAACATTTTAACCTTACACTTAAACTGATTTTCTAACAGATTTGAAAAATCTTTTATATTAGAAAATACTTCAGTTTTATGTTTCATTAAGCTAATCCACACAGCCCTAGAATAGTCATCTACTATTGTTAAAAAATACTTATGACCATCCCTGTCAGGAACTCTATATGGTCCCCACACATCAAGATGAACCAATTCTCCTATCTTAGTAGATTTATGATCACTAAGTGGAAATGGTTCCCTATGCTGCTTAGCCCTATGACATGTTTCACAAGGAATTTGGCTATGGTCAACTTTTAATTTTAACTCAGGCCTCAAAATGTTCAGAACATGGTCTGAAGGGTGTCCTAGTCTACTATGCCACATGTTAAATGTACTAACACTACTACAACACACCTTAGTATTCACAGAGGTATTACCACACAAGTATAGACCATCAAACTGTTCACCAGTCACCAGGACTTTCTTTGTTGTTAAGTCCTGAAGATAACATTTATGTTCATCAAACCCAACAAATAGTTTATTATCTCTAGCAAGTTTGTGAACAGACAACAAGTTAATAGAATACTCAGGTACAACCAACACATCTTGTAAAACAACTTTTTCAGATAGTTTTAGTTTTCCTATCTTGGTTACTAAAGCAAAGGTACCATTAGGGTGTTTGACTCTAATATTCAGATCAGATACATCAACAAAATCAAACAATCCTTTTTCACTATTTACCATGTGTTCATTAGCACCTGAATCTATTAACCATCCAATACCAATTAATTCCCCTCCCACACTAGCAAAACAGTACACACTATTACCAATAGAAGAGGCACAAAAGAAATTACCAGCAACATTGCAGACAGGAGTACAATCACCTTCCTTAGTATTCAACAAACTAAGCAACCTACTAACTTGTTCACTTGTCAAATTTGCAGAACACACATTAGTAGTATCAGCAGTACTATTGTTGCTCACAACATTTCTTTTCCCTTGATTCCCTCTAGGTTTAGCCCAAGAGGGATATCCAATCAATTCAAAGCACTTATCAATCAAATGTCCAGTTTTATTACAATGAGTGCACTTAAGGTTTTGATTAACTCCTTTTGAAAATTTCTTTGATGAGTTATTAGAAACATTTGAGTTATTTCCCTGATCATAGTTAACTCTATTAGCAGCAAAACTCATTGATTGACCAGTTTTATTTAAACCAACAGAATTTCTATGTGATTCCTCACGAGACACAACAGCAAATGCTTCTTTAACAGAAGGAAGCTCAGGTTTAATCAACAAAGCAGTTCTAACATTCTGATAAACATTGTCAAGACCCATCAAGAATTGCATCAACTTAATCATGTGATTATAATTATTAAACTCTCTTGATGCATCACAAACACAAGCAGGTAATTGTAATATCTGATCTAGTTGTTTCCACATAACATTTAGTTTATGGTAATATTCAGAAACTGACATTTCATTTTGACTAAATGAATTAATCTTTTGATACAAATCAAATACTACAGAACCATCTATCTTATTGTAAGTTTCTTTTAGATCCTTCCATACATCAGAAGCAAGTTTAGAATAAACCTGACCCATATACAACTCATCAGAAACAGAATTCAAAATCCAGGTTAAGACCACAGAATTACACCTTTCCCATTGTCTTATCAAAACAGGATCATCAGTAGGTTTAGTGCATTCACCATTTACAAACCCTAGTTTATTTTTAACTTGTAACCCTAACATCATAGCATTGGCCCACATAGTATAATTCTCAGTTCCTTTTAACTTTATACTAAT
Organism: Ambrosia x helenae; assembly: GCA_030844895.1. Lineage (NCBI taxonomy): Eukaryota > Viridiplantae > Streptophyta > Magnoliopsida > Asterales > Asteraceae > Ambrosia > Ambrosia x helenae. The sequence goes on from JAUTDX010000609.1 coordinate 49,885, forward strand.
GATAGTTAGGTTAGTTGAATCACTAGCATGAAGATAAAGTGGATCACTGGCATCCAATTTACTAATAAGAGTCACATTATTAGGACCAGGGTTAACAGGGTCAGCTAATGGTCCCTGATTATCATCAGGTAAAGGCAAAGGATCATCCATATTATCACACAGTCACAGAACAGCAACACAAAGCAAACAATCAGAACAATCACACAGATAATCACAACAAAAAACAGAGTCAATGAAACACACAACACAAAACGAAAAAACTAAGACAGATCACAAAAGACACAAGGCGAAGCCACGTGGGTGTCCAGATCGTTGGTTCGTCACTCTTGGTGCCAACGCAAGTCCTCACGAGGGAGCCACCTAGACCTAGACAGATCCTAAAGCTAGAACAGGAACTCAAGCCTGTACAATGACTCCTTAGGACAACTCTAGACCAAAAACAATAAAGAACAAGAAATGAAAAGATCTCACCAAACAGAACCCAAGTTAGGGCTATCCAAACTCGTAACACTGCAACCTTCACTTAGGGTTACAGTGTCAGAGAGCAAGAAAGAAAACAAGGTAGAGACTCCTCAGATCTTGAGTTGAGATCTGACTCTAACAGTCTTTTCACACGTCCACACCAAGTAGATCCAAGATCAGATGCCCAAATCTGTCAGTTTACCTTCAAGAACCCCAACAGACACTTGATCCAGAAACCCTAATTTCAGCGGAAGACGAACAGAGCAAATCAAGACCTAAGGCTCTGATACCATGTCAAGAACATGATATCTAAACTCAAAAGACTTTTATTACTCAACGATTAAACAGATTACAGAGACTCTTAAAATACAGGGAAAACCCTAACGACCTAACACTGAACCAACAATTGTTCTACACAAGAACAACCAAATTACAAGAGCTTTAACAGGAGAACTACAAGATCAGAACAACTTGATCTATTCTCTAAAACCCTAATCTGAGAGTGAAAGGTAAACAATGAAATACAGAGAGAATACAACGACTGATCTAAAGTATCTAATGTCGAGAAGCCTCAGCTATTTATAGCTGAGGCGTTTGTGTTTTCTCTTAAATCCAACGGCTGCAAGTGAAACAAATGAACGACCCGGATTAGATTGTGCTTGTTGACACGGATCGCCACACAAGCATTCTTCATGGGCCAATTATATTGGACCCGGACTAAAAGTGAACAAGCAGCAGCATGGGCTCCTTTCCAGCATGGGCTCCTTTCTGGGCTTCTCTCAACTGAGCTCCTGTCCAAAACTCTTCCAAGCCCATCCTGCAAAACACTTATGCAAAATATAAAAATACCAAGTAAAAACAATTTATAAAAAATCTATAAAAATTATCTTATAAAAATATAAACATGTTAAGTATAAAATTGTAAGATTGATTGAATAAAAGTAAATACCCAATACTTTTAACATAATGAACTTATAATACATTTATGCATTGCTTATTGAACAATTTATGTTGTTTTGTTTCTCTTTTGCAGCATTTTAGTGAGCGCTTTTGTGGGTACCGCCATTGCGTTCGCTTGTTTCTCAGGGGCTGCAATGTTGGCAAGACGTAGAGAGTATCTTTATCTAGGAGGCCTTCTGTCTTCTGGTGTCTCAATACTCTTCTGGCTGCATTTTGCTTCATCCATCTTTGGTGGTTCTATGGCTATGTTCCAGTTTGAGGTAACAAAATGGGAATATTGCGCCTAATAGTAATGAAGTTTCTGTTCCACTAAATCCATTCCGTTAAGTCAGGGAAACTCTGTGTGTGTGTGTGTGTGTGTGTGTTTTGGTTAGGGCTTAGCCGCTCAGGTTCAATGATTTAACTCGCAACCTGCCAACCTGACATGCTAGACAATAGACACCATAATAACCAACAGTTTCGATTTATTTTGCAGCTGTATTTTGGGCTTTTGGTATTTGTTGGGTACATGGTATTCGATACACAGGCAATCATTGAGAAGGCTCATCTGGGAGACCTGGATTATGTCAAGCATGCACTCACACTCTTTACTGACTTCGTTGCTGTCTTTGTTCGTATTCTTATTATCATGGTAAGTTACTTAAACACATGTTTTTCTTTATTGACTCGTTATTACAGAACCTGAGCTTTCATTTTTGTCACGACTAATGCAGTTGAAGAATTCGGCTCAAAGGGAAGAGAGGAAGAAGAAGAGGAGGGACTAGAGTGTTTCGAGGACAAGAACTTCAAATAAGAGTAATAATAATGATGATGTAATCTAACTCTGTTTTATGTTGTGGTACATAAGTCTTTCATCCAGTATGTTGTATTCCATTTGCTAGTCATATGTGAATTTGAGTTCTTCATTTACAAGCTTTTATTGTTCTATATGTTTGTAGCAAGTTGGCATTAGAGATCCAATGATTCTTTGGTTCATCAAATAGGTCTACAACTTGACATTGATCCTTGTTAAATCAGGCATTAAGACTCAAATTTTGAATTGAATTAGTGTTTTTTGAATATTTTAAATCGGTTCATTTGAATTCGCAACTTGTTTATTTTGTTACTGAACTTAAGTTTTCGAGCTAAACCAACATATGTTCGATTTTGAATCTTTCGAGCTAAACGTATGTTCGGTTTTTTCTTGAATCAACAATGATTAATATCTTGTGTTTTGGCTACTTGTAGAAGAAATTTTTGGGTACTTTTTAAAAGAAATTTGGGAAACGAAATTTGGTTAAAATGGTTACCGAAGAGTGAGGTTGGCTGCAAAAGAAAATATTTTCAGGTAGTTTGGAAACACTGTCACAGCTAATTTTTTTTGGGTACTTTGTGCTCGATTTGGATAAAAATGAGGTGTCATAATAGGTTGGTTCAGGTTAGGTACTTTGGGTGGTTTGCGAAGCGCCTTAACCTAAGGCTTACACCCTAATAATCCATACACATCCCAATTCCAATCGATGAACACAAATAACTTAAAAATAAAAATCGATTCGAATATGATTAGGACTACACCCTAATAACCCATACTCAAGATAGCCCAATTTCAATTCTATGAACAAAGAACACTAAAAAATAAAATGGCATTCATTGTCTCATGGGAAAATTACTATATTATTAGTCACTGAAAAATGAAAATCATTAAATAAGATATTTTTAATGCATGTTATATTGTATTTTTTTTTTAATTACAAAAATTGCTAATCTTGAAGATACAGTAAAAAGTGACTAGAATATATACTTTTTGAAATAAATTTTAATGAATCATAAAAATAAGTAGATCACAAATGAATTTCATTACTATAGAGTTTTTTTTTTTTTGAACGGCAAATTTCTTCTCCTTATGGGACTTGAACCCATGACCTCCCCCTTAGGTGTTCCTAGAAGCTTTGCTTCTACCATTGGGCCACCAACCCCAATGGCCATTACTATAGAGTTATATTTAGTATAACACCTTTTTAAAAATGATAGATTTCTGATATTCTTGTCTCTTTGCTTATACCATTCTCATTCACTTTAATAAAAAGAAAAGAGGGTAAAAATGGGCAACCAAGTACAACACAGACTCCACAAAACAATTATTTCATAAATCTATATTATCTTATTAAGGAAGAGTGATGACTAAGATTGTAATTTTGTTATGAGTACAAGTTTTTTAGCTACATATACAACTTAATAAAGCTTAATTGATAGGGGTAAATTAGTCACATAAAGGTATATTAAGACACTTATAAGGTTATATACGTAATTTTACATTTTGTTTTTAGTTAACAAGTAAAATGTGATTCCCTTGGTACCCCTCCCTCTCACGTTCTTTTCATCTTCTTGAAACAGTCAGTCACAGCAATAAGCCTCCCCCTTTCACCTTCTTGAAACAGTCAGAGCATTAAATTCTCAAACGAAACGGCCACTACTATTAAATCTATACTATCTCACACACAGAGTTGTTCCCTCAAATTCGTCATCTCAATCCCTTGTTCGTGTCCATCCTACCCATATTAAGTACACAATGGAAGTCAGTTACATATGGATGATAATCTGATACATTTTCATCATCAGAAATAAGACAAGGTGGATTCTTCCGAACGGATTCCGATCAACTTCCTCTGTTCGTTTGCAATGCATGTTCCTTCTCGGCTTCTCGCACATGCTAAATCAAATGGTAGGTTTTTAGATCCCCCTTATTTAGACCCTTTTTAATATTATTAGAAATTAGTATTTGTGTTGATAGTGTTGTAGGTTCCAAAACCTGAAATTTTTTGTTGGGGATGGATTACGAGACCTCCAATGGTGAGTATGATATGTATACTGGACAACACTTGGTGACAATGTAAGTTTTCTTTAAAATTTTCATTAGAATTGCCTTTATAAAAAATCTTGATTTAGAGAATGATTCCATGATTGGTGAATTTCAACAATTCCTAAGCATCATTTTATATATATATATATAACTCACAAAGAAATCAATGGAATTTATTCTCTAGAAAGGGTTAAGACGGTGGAGTTGTACCTGGTTCGAAGGCCGAAGAGTGGTTGTGGTGGTTCTCAGTGTACAACAACCGCACATAAAGTGGTGGCTTGGGTTTCGGTTGCGGTTACAAGCAACATCAGCGGACTCAACTTAAAAATTATAAGCTTTTGCACATAAATGATTTTTACAATAGGTTTGATTAAATGTCTTATTTACTGTTATACAGAATACTTTAGATATCTTTGTAACAAATAAACACATCCAGTAAACTAGCGGGATATGATATAGTATCTTAGAGCCACTTGAATGCGTACCGTTTGTTCTAATGTTTGAAGGCCCTAATATTTGTTTTTTGTTTCATAATCAGGTTCAATGATTTTTGTGATGATGGTGTCCTTGCTGCAAAGGAACTAGCTCCTAAAGTTGTTTCTATTCAAAGATATCTTGCTTCTAAGATTATGAAACAAAAAACAAATATTAGGGCCTTCAAACATTAGAACAAACAGTACGCGTTCAAGTGGCTCTAAGATACTGTATCATATCACTTCCTGCCATCGCATTAGGCGTCTTTGACCAAGACGTTTCGGCTCGCTTCTGCCGCAAGTTTCCCTTACTATACCAAGAAGGTGTCCAAAAACACACTATTCAGATGGCGCAGCATATTCGGCTGGATTCTCAACAGTCTAGCCAGCATCGTCATCATCTTTTTCCTCTGCATCAGATCCTTAGACCACGAAGCATACCAAAAGAAAACGGAGGGCAATGTATCACATCTTTTTCCTCTGCTCAACGGTCTAGCCAGCATCGTCATCATCTTTTTCCTCTTGCAGAAAAAAGGTTTTCTTGGAGGTATCACTTTTAACGTATATCTTGATTGATTTGTTGTATCACATCCGGTGATAATGGCACGTGCTTTTTTAAGTTTTTAAGGATATTAAAAGGATTCTGAATTGTGTGTGGTGATGAAAACAGGTTGAAGTTAAGGTGAAAGTGAATTGGAGACAGGATGAAGAGCTATTAAGGTACTATGGATGGGGGGCAAATTCGAAGCTTTGTGATATCGAAACTCCGTAGATGGCCCAATTTTACATGACAATGAATGATTTCTTCATTCGAGTAAAGCAGGTTATATATGCCAACATGGATTTTGTATGCATTTTCTTATCTGAATACGCGATTGTTGTAATGAATATAGAAAAGTATTGGTAAGTAAGATATTATAGGAACATGTTAGCATGGGCAAAACTATCTTTTTGGGTTAGTTCTACCCTGTTATTTCCTTCGCAGCAGTAGCTTACTTGGGATTCTTAGCCTTTGCCTGATTATCAGTTTTTTGAGAATGTTAGGAATTTTTTGAGAGCGGTGGAAAGGTTGAGGCTTCCGGTATTTGAAGCTTCGGTTTTCGAAAGGGTATTATAGTTTTAACAAATCCAATACATTTTTTTACTTTTATTTTATTTTTTATTTTTTGTTGTATTATGAACATGGTTATCTTATGAATGATTTTTTAGGATAATATGGTGGCGGGTTCGTCTGCTAAGATTGTCGATTGCGTGTTGGGGCTTAAAGAGTACAATAACAGGAAACAGAGGAAAAAAGGGAATGAATCTTTTAAGCATGATTTTAGATCTCCTTTGATGCAGTCAAATTTTAGGAACCTCAACAGGCGGCTGGATTTGTCTGCAAATTCTGAAAAGCAGCCGCCATCTCGAAACGATGAGCAAAAGCTTGAAGGTTTACAGATTTTTACTTAATCCTATTTCTAAAGATCTATCCACAGAAGAAAGCGGATCCACTTCGTCATCACCAGATTCATCGTTAACTGGAAATGTCGAAGTAAGTGGATAAATGTATTCTTTTAAATACAAATCAATTGCAGTTTGCATTTATTCATAGATTCTTGAAAACTTTGTTTCAGCGTCGTCAAGCTGGTGATTGCAACCACTTGCAGGTGGTTCAAGTACAAGAAAAAAAGCTACTGGTATGCATTCTTTATGTTTTTACCAACACTTAAACTAACAACAGAATGTTTAGCCACTCATTGTCACTTATATCTCTCCACTGCAGAACTTAAAGGAACTATTGTCAAGTACAAAGGCGGAATTCGGAGACTTGCAGTCCCAGTTTCAAAATGATCTAAAACAAATGGGTATGGCCAAGATACTTTTTAATGTTTAAAAAGTCCATTTCTTACCAACAGTTTACTTTTTTTGTCTAAATGCTATTTTGTACATGGGTTTCCAGAGTGTCAAATAGAGGAATTAACCACTGCTGCCCAGGGATATCATAAGGTAGTTCAAGAAAATAGGAATTTATACAATATGGTCCAGCATTTAAAAGGTATATCTTGTTTTTTATTAATGTTATTAAAATGGATATAATGTTGTTAGTCATTACCTAACAATTCTAAATATTTCAGGAAATATTCGAGTATACTGCAGGATCAGACCTGCATTCAGATATGATACAAAAAATGTGATCAATTTTATCGGGAAGATGGCTCATTAGTTGTTTTGGATCCTTTAAAGCCTACAAAAGATGGAAAGAAGTTGTTCCAATTCAACCATGGACTCAAATGGTCTCATGATATCCGTGAATTACATTAGGTGGAAATGATAACAAGGTAAGTAAATAATATACTTATCATATTGATCTCTTTTGTGTTAGTAACTAATTTCACTTATTTTCCTAATATTTCTTTGTGTTTATGTAGTTTTTTGTTTGGAACCAATAACGAACATAACCAATGGTTATCGCTACTAAATTTCTTTAACCGGGCGATCACTTATGGTTATGGTTATGAAGCTTTGGCTAACCGATATAACTGAACCTAACTTGTAATGTTAACTTTATGTAATAGATTTATGTTTTATATTAACTCCCTACTAATAGCTTTGCTATTTGTGGGATTTACCGGGCTTGGTTGTTGTTGTTGTATTAACTATGTAGAGGTTTTTACTATAATAAAAGTATGTTATTAACAAAATGATCCTGATGTAATGCTCTTTTTTTCTGACGAATTAAAATTATAATCAAAGGCTAAGTATGTATTTTGTTAATATATTATTAAAAGGGATCCCACATTGGTAGTATAACTAGAAAGTGTAGTCTTGATTGCCTTGTACAAAATAGCACAAACTAAGTCCAACATTGTAGGTTTCGGTTTTTTTAGATCCATTGACTTTTAATTTTATACTTTACCCTAAAGTTAGTTTTAGTTTATTTTTTTTGGTTAATAACCGAATTCATAACCAAGTAACCATAACCGAAGTTTGGTTGATATGGTTACAATTTTTTTGTAAACAACGAACCAAACCAACCAAACCGACTCATGCACACCCCTAGATGACGCAAAACAAAAATACCCGCAGCAACGCGCGGGCAATCCTTCTAGTGCATCATGACAGACGAAGCATGACTACTTTTATATATAAAACTATATATTATAATTGTTGTTAAAAAATTTCTAATTAATCAAATGCAATAAACAAATAGGCGTGGGAATAGTCTACAGGATTTGCGTGGATCCCCAAGAAGATTATACATATTGTTGAGTAAAATGATTTGATTTGGTTGTCATATTGCCATATATCCAAATGACCAAATATATGCCTAAACAAAGTAAATGTAGGAGTACGTATCGATTCGGGTTTTGGTTTTTTCATTTGAATCGTTTTTATCAAATCAAACCAAATTCAATGTTTGCAAAACTGAACCAAAAATTGAATTCTGTTTCGATGTGGTTTTGAACTAAGGTATTGAAAAAAATGAAAAGGGTTACTACTAAAATTTAACCATTTCTAGTTACACTCTGGCTAAGTCTTTAAACTTAATTAACTTTGAATTCTTGCAAAAACATGTCAACCTTGAATTCTGTTTGGATGTGGTTTAAAGACTTAATACTACTAAAATGAAAAAAAAAATGAAAAACATTACTACTAAAATTAATTTTTAGATCTGCCACTGTGCAGTATAATTGTATAAGGGTCTAAGCTCGCAAACATGTTTTTGCCTAGCATGACATGTTCTGGTTAACTTGTTGACTTCAAGGTTGACCCATTTAAACCCCTTAATTTTATATCTTTAAAAATGTTTTTAAAAGATACATAGTTATTTTATTTTATTTTATGCATTTGTATTTATTTTTTAAAATTTGTATTCTTATATTACTAATAAAAAAATACACAAAGATGGATTAAACGGACTTTGCTTGTGTCAACTCTCAAAAACTTGTGTTGTCTTTTGGTTAATATGTATAACACGATTTTAAATTCGTGTCGGGTTTAACCATCCATTTAATACCTTGTATTTTACCAAAAAAAAAAAAAAAAAAAACCTTGAATTGTAGTAGTTTAATAAGATTCTAGCAATTATATCTAGAAAAATGGTGTTTTTGAAGTATAGTTTCTATCTCAAACTCGTGGTTTACCAGGGATCCACAACAGGCATTATCGGTTCGGTGCGGCAGTGACACTTAGTATAGTAACATAAAGAGATATGTTAAGAGGGCATTAAAACGTGTTATACATTGACCCAAAACCATAAAAACAAATTTCCATCGGTTGGTATTGTCGTAGCTTGTTAAACCTCAAAAAAAAAGTTAATCTTGGCAAAACTTTATATCAAAAAAGAAGCAAAACCCAATACCTTTATTGCATCACCTTAAACCAAGGAACAGATTAACGTTTAAAAAAAAACCAATACCCTTGTTGCATCACCTTAAACCAAAGAATAAATTAGCGTTTTCAAAAATAAATAAAAAATTGTATAAAAAGAAACGTGGAGCAACTGGGCTAGAGCCCATGTTGTTTAACAGTCTGATTTAAATGTTTTGTATTGTTTTGGTCCTTTGGAGCCGGTCTCTCTCTGTAAACAACCACTCTATCTTTAAGAATAGAGACAAGGTTTTACTTACATCCACACTCTCAAAACCCTATCAATAATTTTACCATGGATGGGATTTACTAGGTCAGTTGTTGCTATTCTTATTTAAATGTTTTATATATAAAACTTTCTATAAAAATCAAGAAAAAAATTAATGGTTGTCACGTGAACCAATTATAGTGAGATAGTGTTCAACCTTCTTATCTTTAACAAGCATATAATGCACATAGCAACAAAGCCAACTTTGTGAATCTCGACCAAATAGACAATTGCTTTTAACTTTTTCTTTTTATCAAATTCAATATCCATAAAATTGCAAGAAATGATCAAAATTAGGAAGGGTTAGAACCGAAGGATGACATTCACATGCCAAAACTAAGCACATTATCTAGTCCTTATGATATCGATTCGGTTTCTATAATCTTAAAGTTAGACATACTAAAAAATACGTGGTTTCTTTACGTCTAAAGAAAAAACTATGTTATACATTACTCTTTTAACAACTTTTTCTAGCGCACATTGACAATTATAAGTATGATTTGAAACAAACATGTTGTTTGGTCACTTATAAAAAGTCAACAATGATAAATTGACGCTTCTATTCTCATTTTACTTTACTTGCCCCTAACATGGTTTCAACTTGTAATGAACTTTTCCTGCGTGTCATAAGTTAGGGGCTGTTTGGTAGCCTCTTAATCAGCCTCTTAACCATTCAGCTCTGAATCATTCAGTATTCAGACTGTTTGTTTTAGCATCTGAATGGAATGATTAAGTGCTGAACCATTAAGCTAATAAGGGATGCTGTATGATTCAGCTCTTAACCATTCAGAGCCTCTTAACCATTCAGATCATCTTAATGATTCAGTACTTAATCAACCAAACAGCCCCTTATACTATCTCTTTATCGTCTCTATTAAATACCTTATTCCTTTGAGTTAATTGCTAATTTAGTCCCTGAGGTTTGTCAAAAATTGTCACTTTCATCCAAATCTTTTTTTTGTCATTTTAGTCCCTGTGGTTTCATTTTTTTTGTCATTTTAGTCCCTGTGGACTAACAACATTCGGATGAAAGTGACAATTTTTGACAAACCTCAGTGACTAAGATGACAAAAAATGAAACCATAGGGACTAAATTGACAAAAAACAAAAAAATTGGATGAAAATAGCAATTTTTGACAAAACTCAGAGACTAAATTGGCAATTAACTCTATTCTTTTCAAAAATAAGTAAATACCAAACCAATGTACTGTTTAGGAAAAATGTAATTAATGTATATTAAGTGCTGGATGCTAATTTTACCCATTTGAAATGAAAGGAGTTGCTTTAGTGTCTAATTAAGGCAGTTTAGCGACATAGTACAATTGAATTGAACATAGAATGAGGAAAAAAAAAACTACGTCTTTAGAATAAAACTAAAATAAGAATATATGCATTTATTTTGAGACGAAGAAAATACTTATTTTAAAAAGTAAATATAATAGTGTATTTTAGGTCGTTTTAAGGGGGAAACAACCTTTTATTTCTATTTCTTACTAGTTACAAAACATATAGTGCATTTTAGGTAGTTTTAAGGAGGAAACAACATTTTATTTCCATTATCTTAATAGATACAAAATATAGTTTAACATTAAATTGTAATATTGTATTCACAAACTCCCTTTTAGGATATATATATAGCCAAAATCGTCCCTGAGGTTTGGTCAATTTTGTTAGATCTATCCAAAAAATTTTTTTTTTTTCTCAATAAGGCCACTGAGGTTTACAGTTTGTTGCTAGATCCATCCAATTTTAATAACCTAGTTTAAAATTAACATTAACTCATGGGTAGTTTGGACATTTTATCTATTTATTTTTGTTTTTAAATATTTTTTATTCTCTTTAGATTAAAAAAAGAATTAATTATAAAACCTTTGTATAGCTCAACACTGAATTACTTTTTGTCCTTAAGCATATCTATAAATATATAAATAATAAATATACTTGATTTTAAGGTTTCAAACATACCAGAGAGGAATGGTCAATCGGAGCTCATATCCTAATTTAAACAACCCAGAAGGGATCTTTGATCAAAATACTCCTTCGCCCAACTGTGACTATAGCAAATTTTTTGACCAGCCTTCAAGTCAATCAAAAACAAGAAGTAAATTTGTTTTTTTTGTCAGACGACCAACGGTGGTGAAGCTATAATAACTCAGGCGGAGGGTTGTAGTGAGATGGTGGTGGGTGTTGTTCCGGCGTCGCCAAGCATATGAGCATACGGCTCTTCTCTTCTTTGCACTCTCTCTCTCTCTCTATCTCTCTCTTACCTACGTCTTCGGGTTTCCCCACGTCGCCACCACCAGTCAAAAATGATCAGGTAAAAAACGATCAGATTCAATGTGTTGTAACGGAACATGTAGTTGAAGATCATTAAAATTATGTTTCGCGTGTTCAGCAAGTTCTAATTAGTTTTGTCTTGTTTTGCTTTTGCTTTTTGAATCACAGAAAAAAAAATGAGATTATGTGTGGGGTGTTAGATGATGATGGAGATGATTAAGAAACAGGGGAAGGGAGAGAGATTAGAGAGAGGAGGATAGACGTGGGTGATTGACAAAAAAATATTATAAATATTTTTAAAAACAAAAATAAATATATAAAATGTCTAAACTACCCCTGAGTTAATGTTAGTTTTAAACAAAGTTATTGAATTGGGTGGATCTAGCAACAAAATGTAAACCTCAGTGGCTCAATTGAGAAAAAAAACCTTTTTGGATGGATTTAGCAAAATTGACCGAACCTCAGGGACAAGTTAAGCTATTTACTCATTTATATATTTGAATTTGCTAAAATCATTTGTTACATATTTTCTCAAATTAAAAAGTCAAAGCACAAAAAAACCGCTTAAATTCTCATATGCGATGATAAATTCTTATATGTGATGTTCACATAGAATGATTGGTATAAAGTAAAGCAAAAATATCCCAAATAAGGTTAATACCACTGCAGTGTAGTAGTAGTAGAGATATTGATGGGCAATGATAAATGATCTAGGGGATCCTCGGTTCAATTCTTGAGCCATACGAGTTTTACCAGTAATTCATCGTCGTGCCTACTTGAATTTAGGGGATCCTCGGTTCAATTCTTGGGTTACCGGGTTTTCCCTGAAATTGGTGTTTGACAGCTCGAGTACTCTCGGAATACTTGAATTTATCAAAAATGTGCCTTAAGAGTGCTCAGGTTTAATTTGTTGACCGTTAAAAAAAAGAAATATCCCAAATAAAATAGTTGAGTGAAGAGCCTTTAAAAAATAAAAACAAAATCTATAACTTATAATAAAAGAATTGAACTTTGATGATGTGGCATTTAATGGAGGCCTCAACCCCTCCTTAAATGTGCCACGTGACATCATATAAGATTTTTTAATTTTTGAGTTTTTTAATAAATATATATATATATTATAATTATTTTAGGAAAAGATAAGAATTTAAAAACAAAATTAAATTTTCTCTCTAATGTTTCTTCCCATAACTTTTAAACGTTAATATCTTTTATATACGAGATTTTTTAAAGAAAAAAATTACACCAAATTAACGAGCGTCTTATTATCTTTCCAACGAGTACCATAGTGCTATATAAAAAACGGAGAAAAAAAACAACTATTTTTGTGGGGTTTTGTTTTCAAATATATTTTACTCTACTAAGAGCATTCACATTCGGTCCACCAAATGTATGTGAGTGTATCCACCAAATTATATAGGGTGAGTGGAAGTGGTTGTGAATGAAGGAGAAAGAAAATATTTGGTGGAAGCACTGTTCCACCCTAAATATGAAAAGCTACTGTTCACCCATATATATATATTTTAATATTTTTGTAAGTAGTTGTGAGTGAGGAGAGAGAAAAAATAATAATAAAAGTATTATTATTTTAATTATGAGAGAGAAGATTTAGGGGTGAAGTACTAATTTTTAGTGTGATTTGATGGATGGAATTTGGTGGAGGGAATGAGAATGCTCTAATAAATCACAAACGATAAACATAACTTCATAGGCAGAGATTCTTTTTTTTTATATTTGAATATGATAACTTATGGCAGAAATTTGTTTAAAATAAATAATAATAATAATAATAATATTCATTAATCATGTATTGGCAAATCATTAATTATGTTGTTATATTAAATATTTTATTATGTTATATTAGATATTTCAACCCTGGGACGCTCCAGGAAAAAAGCTAGTAAATAATAGAGTAATTGTTTACAACTACAATATTGAAGTTCTCAAGGGGGATGTGTCACGTGTTCATTGGTTAAAACAAAGATTAGGTCTTTCTGTCCACACCCGAGATAAAATTTTTGGTGTTTTTAGTACTTTTTATTCCGAGCCTCTAAATTTCAATGCAAGTCATGTGAACTTTCAATTCACTCTTTTTTTCAACGGTGAAGGCCAAAGAGGAAATTTTGTTCATACCAAAAAACTTACATGCAACACTAGCATGTTGCTAGCCATGACATCCTTACACTCGCATATCCCCACTGTATTACAACGTCTAGAAAACTTCTATTGTACTAGCCACCATTGAACCTGAATTCGCGCCATTCCTCCCATTAGCGAAGGATATGTTGGGTTAGGGGTGGCCATGGTCCCCTGTTTTTTGATGTAGTGGTATAAATTTGTGATTTTCATAGGTAAAATGAATCCGGCCTCCGCCGATTTGTCACTACCGATCGAAAAAAAATTGAGTCCGGCCCCTCCCGACTCAAAAACCAAGCTTCGCCACTGATTCCTCCCAAGTGAAGCTCCCATCTTTTGATCCGTTCTTTATCCACAAGAAACCCAAGGATTGTATCTCTCCAAAAAGTTATCCACCAGCACCCGTTTGCTAGAAAAAAACCCGCTCGTTTCAATTCACGATTTCACTCACCTTCTCTTTTCAAAAATGAATTATATGAAAAAACACACACGATACATACACAGTTTATTCAACGTTAATGGATTTGTGTACGGTTTTGATTTGCAGGACATGTGCATTTAGTTTTGATTGACGACTTTTCAAGATATGGTCTAACGGTTGAGGTCAACAAGGGTTATTAGATTTCACCAAAGGTTTTTTTTTTTTTTAGTAAGAATGGCAGATAGAAAGTTATTCTACACAGTGTAACAAAAATGAGAAGGGTAAGTAGGATACAAAAAACACAATTGATCATGAAATATGACACATGAGCCACAAAATATAACACAGTACCAAAAAATATAACACAATACTGAAGAAAAAAGACACAATGAATTGAAAAAATGACACAATGATGAAAATAAGAAAAAGACACAATGGTACATAAAAGACACAATGATATAACGCATATTCTAAAAACTACAAGCTAAAACCCCAAAAAACGAAGATGCGATTGTAGGGTTCGATAAGACGGTTTCAATGCCGCTTGAATGAGTTCAATTTGAGTTATAACGGTGTGTAGAAGAAGAAATATTACATAGATGTGATTGTAAGGTTTAAGAAAGTATTTTTTTTATTTAATTAGCTAGTGCCATGTGACATACTCAAAGGGGAATAATGGTCTCTTTAAGTGTCATGTAAGATTTAGTGTTTTGGTTTATTTATATATATAGATATAGATAATCCCTCAAATCCAATACGATGAAAGTTTTATACAATTTCAAAAGGCAAAAGTAAATTTGTAATGTAACTAAAACTAAATATACAAAGTAAATGTATGTTTAACAAAGAGCATTTAAGAGCTTTTATAAGTTTCAAGCTTTAAATTTTTAAGAAAAAACTCATACTTAATAAAAATCCTTGTTTGGTTGAAAGAGCTTGGAGTTTTTAGGTCAGGAGAAAAAACTTCATATTGAAAAGCTAGTAGTACTAGCGTTTAAGAAAAATCTCCTACTAGCTACAAGCTTTTAATGAGTAAATGACACAAATACCCATTCTATTATAAAAATAAAATAAAAAGTTTTCTTACAAGCTTTTAATTATGCCCATTTTGATCATTTTATACATTTTATTAAAAGCTACGGCTACTCTGCCAAACATCAAAATATATTTAAAAGCTATAGCTAACAGCTATCAGCCACTAACTAGTTTTGTCAAACATACCGTAAGTTGAATTAATATCTTTGTAATTTAAAAAAGGTGCTAACACATGTATTTTATAATAAAAGACATACTTTTTATCTATGTTACCTTATTAAGGAGGAGGCATGTCTAGAAAAGTAATTATACACACATTTTAAGATGGGATGTCAAGAGTCTCATACTTTAAACACTATATGTCATGTAAAACTTCCCTATAATACCCATTATTGCATTATCCACTTGTACTATATATCTATGTTAAAAAAGGAGTTAGGCATCATCATTTCCAGAACATGTTCTCAACATCAATACATCAATTCATCATCAATACATCAATAACTGCCGAACGAACACTTAACAAATAACTTGTAATAGTCATTTGCCTGGACTTGCCTATTTATGGCATTTTTTATCTTTTAATTGTGAAAGTTTATTTTTTTTGTGAAAGAAGTTAAAACCTGGGCAAATTTTATTGATATAAAAAATAAAATGAACGGATACAAATACAAAGTAAAATTTAATTACATAATCTAATCACCGTCCTTTTCAAATATTACGTTAAAACTAACATAAACTACTAACAAAAATGAGTACCGCGTTTCATAAGATGTCAACCGGGACACCCGCCGCAACGCGCGGGCATTCCACTAGTATTTTTATACATAGCATCATATTGGGTAAAGGTGGGCTGTATAATTGGGTTTTTTTTTTTAAGCTACAATAACGACATGCTATGGGACTATAGAAGCTATAATTATGACATGTTTGATCACTCTCAAGACTATACATGTGCTAATGATCCATTTCCTTTCGTTTTTGCATTTGAATTCATTGCATCTAACTCTCTAAGATCTTCAGTTTTCTCGTCTATGGTTATTTTAACGAAAGATAGAGGTGTAGACATAATAATCCAAATTGACGAAAGTGGATACAACTAAGGTGTCAAATGAGGTGATCAACTGATTAATTTACTATGTGTGTTTCTATTTCTACCTCTTATATGTTTAGCTTCTCAATTTGGAACCGATGTTATGTGTTTATGTAATTACTAATTAGTAAAAATATCATATGTTTAAAAAGTGGTGTGAAGAAACAAGTAATCAAACGCCAAAGAGGGGTCCTTCACGGGTATCTCAGTTGGTGAATGGACCAGAGATCTTTCTTGGAGGTCTCAGGTTCGATTCCCACGAAGGACATAATGAGAAATGATGGATGACTCATGGCCTATGGTCATGAGTTCGAGTCCTGATCTCGCCAGGTTTTACCGGTTCACTACTGTCGTGCCTTCGGGCGGGTATGTGGGTCGGGTTTTCCCTGGAAGTGGGCTGTCGGGCGGGCTAGGGGCTTCGGGCGTCCGGGGTGGGCCGGGCTGTGCCCCTGTCTTTACCACTGGGGGGCCGCGTACGAAGTACCTGGCGTTGTTTAGTTGGTCGTTAAAAAAAAAAAAACATAAGAGGGCATAAAGGCTAAAGCCTAAAAGACAAGTGGTGCAAGAAACATTGACGACTATCCTACCCTTGTGGCAAGTGATGACACATCGCCTTTGTGATTGATGTTAAATTTAAGTTTAAATAAATTCTCATAACGTATATTTATTTCAAGTATTTTAGTGTCAACTTGAAAGAAAGTGAAAGCTTAACAAGCGTATAATTCCATGTCTCAAGGCAGAAGTTTTATTTGACAATGTATGTGATGTATGAGTAATTTTCTTTCTATAATATATAAAGTAAAATTTTGATTTAATTTTTTTTTAACCATATTTGGGTCTTCGAATTTGTGAGAAATTAACCTTTAAATTTTAATGGCAAATTGGATTTTAATAATCCAATCTTTCTTTTTTTGGCCGATAATAATTCCACCTTAGTTTTTTCCTCCACCAGTCTCACCTTTCAGACATTTTGCTATCAATGGACCCCCATTAATTCACACTAACGTGGTTAGCTGAAACTTACAATTCTAGGCAATTATTCACGAGTTTTGAGAGAGGGAATCAAGACGATGATATTGGTATGTTCACTCAATTAAAAAGTATTTTCTTAAAGATTTTTGGATGAATAGCTTGGTTGTTTGTTAATCATGCATTTTTTACTCTTTTTTTTGTTTCTAATATATGGTTTTATAGATATGTTTAGTTTAATTTGAGTAAATGTTATTTGTTTTCATAAATACATATATGACCCTTTTTTTAATGTTGATACTTTGTTTATATTTTTTTTGCATGGTATTATATAGAAAAATACAAAATGTAATAATTTAAAACACTAATTAATGTATTCTTGATATGCAATCTAAAACACCATACGTAAAAAGTAATCAATGTGTTTTAAATTTTATGTCAAGAATACATTTGATTGTGTTTATTACGTTTTGTGATTTTTAATATAATAAGAGACAAAATTACAAAAAACAACCTTTATGTATTACCAAAACTGCACCTTTCACCTTTATCTTTAAAAAGCTCGCTAATCAACCTTAACCTTTATAATTTATTGCAAAACCAAACCTTTATCCCTAACCAGGTTAGTTTTCCTAGTTAAGTCTCCTCACATGTTATGCATGTGAGGGTATTTTAGTCTTTTTATTGGGGCATTTATTAAAATCTTTATTTTAACAAAAACCTTTACAAGCATCATCTTCCCCAAACATATAATTAAAACCCTAACCTAATCAAGACCTAAGA
The DNA here is from genome assembly GCA_030844895.1 of Ambrosia x helenae. Taxonomy (NCBI): domain Eukaryota; kingdom Viridiplantae; phylum Streptophyta; class Magnoliopsida; order Asterales; family Asteraceae; genus Ambrosia; species Ambrosia x helenae. Next base: position 67,954 of record JAUTDX010000609.1, read on the forward strand.
GTCTCAATCCACAAAAACCTACAGTACCAAATCATGGCAATAAACCCGCCAATAACCGAACCCGACAGTTCAAGATCACTCTCATGATTCACAATCTGCTCTTCCAAAAACTCGATTTCAACCTGACAATCCTTGGCATCAATAATCCCCAATTCCATAACAAAAAAATTATAAAACTCTTCAAAACAAGGAACCTTTCCATGCCCAAACTCATTCAAGAACTTAGAAAACTTCAATCTTAACATCTCCTCTGCTTATCGCTGTCAATCACCAACGTCGGGTTATGATGAGGTCATACACTCCAATGATAATAATTCCGTGAGGACTATGGAAGCTATTGCTAGCTGTTATGGAGAACAAGAGACGGTGATGGTGTCATTCCGGTGACATCAGGTCTGTTCCGACGAGTATTCCGGTAACGATTCTCAGTCACTTGTTATATATTCTGTTTTCTAGTTACAGAACACATAGTAGGATATTAAAGTTTGAGTTTTGATGTTTTAAAGGATGTTGGAGTTTGTTATCTAAGATGGTATCAACCGCAGTGGTCATCTTCTTAAACCTACCCAACCCATACCCTCCCCCCCTTTGTTCATCTTCTTAATCTCCAGTCAATCAGTCATGGTGGGTTTAATGGTGATAGTGGTGCTATAGTGAATGAACAGAGGAACATCGATGGTGGTGGTTTGACGATGAAAGGGTGGTATTGAGTACAATGACTGATGGTTAAGGCTGCCGGGAAAATAAGGTTTCATGATAGAAAAGGGACGACGTTACCGGACTGTCGTAACCCGAATTATTTCAAACTCACTCGAGGTTAATTCGATGCTCTGTTTCTTGCTGATAAATGAACGATTGAGTTAAGGCTGCCGGGAAGTGGTGGTTCATTCAACTCACGAACACTATGCTACCACAAGGCTTAGTTATGGGGTTGCAGTAATATGATATGCAGGTTGTTGATTCACCGCCTTTGAGATTGGGGTTGTAGATGGTTGTGGGACTGTTGTTATAGAGAAGTTTGGTGTTAGGGATGGTAGTGGGTTTTAGTTAACCTTTTTTTTTTAAAAAAAAAAAGAAATATTGAATAAGGATGTAAAAGACAAAAATACCCTCACATGTTTTGCATGTGAGGGGATTTAACGGTGAAAACAAACTGAGTTAGTGACAAAGGTTGATTCTTGCAACAAAATATAAAGATAAAGGTTGTTTTGCGAGCTTTTTAAAGATAAAGGTGAAAGCTGTAGTTTTGGGTATACATAAAGGTTGATTTTTGTAATTTTGTCATAATACAATGCAAAAGGAATTGAAAACATCATAGCCAAAATTTAAAACACAACGACTATATAGATTTATTACACTTTGTATGAAAAATATTTATATAAATAGGGGGGATCAAATGAGAAGAAACTTGATGTGAGAACAAAAAGAACGAATTTATATATATAGGGGGATGGCAACGGGTCGGGTATGGGCCGGATTTGGCTAATACCATACCCGGTTATAAAATCTCATACCATACCCGTCCCATTACTCGTTGGGTATAGAGCATACCTGCGGGTAACGGGTATACCCGTTGGTATTTGCATGTGTGTGTGTATATATATATAATAGAATATATGAAATTGTAATAAGTAACATATATATCATCATCACCATAATAATCTTTGAAATATTTAAAATGTAAATATATATTATAGTATGAATTTTGAAAACTATTTTTATACTTCTTAGATATAAATATAAATATAAATAATAATGTTATTAGAATATATATTTTAGACGAAAAGTTTATTTTTCAAATAATGAATATATTAGAATGAAACAATATTAAAAAATAGTTAAGAATATATATATATATATATATATATATATATATATATATATATAGGGGAAGTATTGGGAGTAAACCCACCCAAATTGAGTAAACTCTAGTAAACCCAATACTTGGCCTACATTTAGCCACATCATCCATCTTGATTACTTCAATATTATATTATCAAGGGTATGATTGTCATTTACTCTTTCCCCCATTTTTTCCAAAGTTTGAATCATTCCCACCCATATATAAAGAATAATTCCTTCTCTCTCTCATTCTCTCATACCTCCACCACCAACCCTCTCTCTCATACCACCACCACCAACCCCCTCTCTCATACCACCACCACCACCACCTGCCACCATCTCCGACCACCACCTCCGACCACCAGTCATCCACACTCACAGTACCTACATATTAATAGGCTCTTGTTTTCCAGAATGTTGTCTGAGTTAGGGTTCTGACGGTTGCCTCTAGTCTTAAACGGTGCACGAGGGTCAACAACTATGGTTCTGGTAAGTTATTCAAACACCCATTTCAACATCTGAACCTGGTTTAGATCTAATTTGTTTTGGTCACTTGTTATGAAATTGAATGAAAGTTAATTCATTGTACTATTGGAGTTTGTAAATGGCAGGAATGGGTGCATAGTTGCTGTTATTTACGTCGAAAACAATGGATAATAATTATGTATTATTTAATGAAAGAAAGTTCCAGTTTGTTCTTGCAAGTTAATATGTGAGTAATGACTTTAAAAGTCAAACCCTTTAATGGGTGTGTATTATTAAAGGATTTTAATCTGGTGAAGGTTTTTGTGAATTTTTTATTCAAAATTCATTTTTTTTGCAGTTCATGATGCTTGAAGTTCATAATGCTTGAATGATATTATAATGATTTTATAATAAATAAACAGTTTTGGGGATAATTTTTTTGCACACCAAGTGTTTGATGAAATGCTTGAATGAAAAAAAAGCTTATGTTAACCTTTTTGATTTTTATTATTATTATTATTATTATTATTATTATTATTATTATTATTGTTGTTGTTGTTGTTGTTATTATTATTTTGTTTATGTTAGATTGGATGTTAAAAAGATCATATTTTTTGAATTGGGTAAATTTGTTTTTATTACATATTTTTAGTTTAAGGTCTTTTAGTTTCTGAATTAGGAGCTGAATCTATCCCAATTAACATGTGTTAGGGTTCAATTAACATGTGTTAAATAGCAAATGTGTTTTTTTATTTTCTTGATTTTTTTTGTATTTGGTGCTTACTGATGTGTTGTGGTTCATTTAACACCTGTTAGTGATCCAAACACATGTTTGCATTGGTTTTTACTGATGAATCCATCCCAATTGACATGTGTTAGATTTCAATTAACATGTGTTAGTGATGCTAACACAGGTAGAATAAAAATGTTTTAATTAGAAAAATTAAATAAACTAAATTTTTTTTCAAAATATAACTTGACTGTTTATATGTAAATATGTATATATTTAGAGTAGTTTCATAAAAATGTATGTATTTGTATATATTAAAGTAAAGGTTTGATTTTGGTGAAGGTTTTGAATTTTTATGTTGGTGCTTACTGATGTGTCAGGGTTCAATTAACACATATTAGTGATTCTGGCACATGTTTGTATTGGTGCCTACTGATGAATCTATCTTAATTGACATGTGTTAGGGTTCAATTAACATGTGTTAGTGATACTAACACAGGTCTGTATATAGTGCCTACTGATGAATCTATTCCAATTAACACATGTTAGTGATTCTAGCATATGTTTGTATTAGTGCCTACGATGAATCTATCCCAATTGACATGAGTTAGGGTTTAATTAACATGTGTTAGTGATACTAAAAAGGGTGTATATGGTGCCTACTGATGAATTTATTCAAGTTGACATATGTTAGGGTTCAATTAACATGTGTCACTGATGCTAACATCTGTTAGTATATGCCCAACTAACACGTGTTAGGGTTCAATTAACATGTGTTAGTGATGCTAACACATGGTAGTATATGTCCAATTAACACCCAAATTGACCCAGTTAACATTTTCTAGTGATGCTGACACATGTTAAAAATAATTAATGTAGGAGGTTCTATGAACAACCACCGGAGTTCAAGCCGGCTACTCCGCACAAGGATCGATTAGAGATGGAGTGCTAAGGATTGAAACATGAAGCTGAAGATGCCTAATAAAGAAGAAGCATAACGCCGAAGACGACTATTGAAGAATGAAGCATAATTTTAAGTTTCATGTGTTTTTGTTAGTTTATGATAGTTTTGTATCATCTTTTTAATTGTGTAGATTTATATGAAATTAATTTGTAACATTCAATGTCGATTGCAATAAATTTTTATATACATGTGTTCTTTTATGTTTTATACTAGTCGAAAATTAACGTGATAATTATTTGAACCAATTACACGTGTTAGTGATGTCTGTGAAATGAGTTTGTTTGAAGAGACCAAGTAACATGTGTTAAAGGGCTCGTGTGGCATACATTATTAATAAATTTGGATCTTTAAATTAATATGTGAAAGAAATTGTAGAGAGAAAAGTAGGAGAAAGAAGGTGGAGAGAGAGTGTTGGTGAAATGAAAGGTGGAGAGAGAATGCAAAAAGGTGGAGAGAGAAGATGAAATGATGGAGAGAGAAGGTAAAAAAGGTGGAGAGAGAAGGTAGATTAATTGACAAATCTACCCTTTTCTTAATATAATATCAATAAAGGTGGAGAGAGAATGTGTGTTTTAGTCAAATGGTGGGACCATTAACCACAACCATTGATCATGCTTGATCAATGGTTGTGGTTGAGTTTATTGAGTTTTCTCAAATATTTGAGGTTTTCTATATAACCTTACCCTATATATATATATATATATATATATATATATATATATATATATATATATATATATATAATTTAAAAGTCTTCGGGTAGACGGGTATTTAGTTTCGGGTAAGCGGATCGGGTATCACCTAATACCGTACCCGTCCCATACCCGCGAAATATATTTTTTTTCCAATACCAAACCCGTCCCATATCCGTCGGGTATCGGGTATACCCGTCCCAAATGCTTTGGGTATACCCGTCGGGCTCGGGTTTTTTTTGTCATCCCTATGATAAACACTAAATATTTTAACTCATCTTACATTAATTATTAGCACTCTAAGTAATTAGTCATTAACACTTTATCCTACACATTATCAATCTTTGTCCTACACATATCAAAATTCAGCCTACATATATTGAAAATTATCATACGTTTATTCTACGCATATCGATCTTATCATACATTTATCCTACACATATAAATGTTCATCATACGCATATGCTACATATATCGAAATTCTCCATTACTCTATGTAGGTTTGCTTTGAAAGTATATAACTTAAAAATTAATTATGAGTTTCATTTATTGAACTAGTTTAGGGGGTTACAAAAAATAAAGAATTTATTTATGATTAAATACATTTATTATATGGAAGATTTCTATTGGTTAATATTTGTTTTTTTTTCTTGTTACAAGTTATTTTATTCTCATTTGAACTCTCCACTATATATATAGGAACTTTTGTAAGCCATTGATCTTGATGATCCAATGGCTGAGATTATATGATGTGACTTTTTTTATCTTGATATGTTAATTGATTTTTATTAGTATTTTTTATAAAATAAAGTACATGAGGAGTATTTAGGTAAAAATACCATGGGAGAAAAAACTAATATAATATAATATAATATTAATTTTTATTAAATAATTAAAATATCATATTTTTTATTTATAAAAATTCATAATTTTACATATATCTAACATCTCTTTATAAAAACATTTACATTAGGGTAAAATAAATTTGCAAATTTTACATATTTTTGTCATCTCTCCTCTCGTGTTTTACACTTTTGTAAATCTACCATACACAACTTCTACAAAATTACGTTGGTGTAAACACCACCGAACGTCGTCAAAAAAAAATTGAATGATAATATAAAAAACTAGTGCAACTGACAGACACCTCTCTCCTTTATCCCTCTCTTTAAAAAACACATCCCTCTCTCCTCAAACATATTAGTGTGTGTGTGTGTGTATATATATATATATATATATATATATATATAAATGTTAAAACAGAAAAAACATGAAGCAAGATAAAACCGTAATTTACATTAGTGTAACCTATAAAAATTTAAATAAGTGGCTCATATTTACGTTTGTGTAACCCCAAGAAAAACAATACAAATGCAGTTATAAATAGAGTAAACCAAGAAAAAAAAAACTTTAAACAATAAACCTCTAATTACATTAGCATAAAAAAATAAGGCAAAATAGAATTTATTAATCCCACCTTTTTGCAGTTGGCCGATAATAATCCCACCTGAGTTTATTCTTCCCACCAGTCCCACCTTTTAGACATTTTACTCTCACTGCACCCACCGTTAACTCACACTAACGCCGTTAGTTGAAACTCACAATTCTAGGCGATTATTCACCGGATTTGAAAGAGGGGATCGAGACGAAGATATTGGTATGTTCAATTACAGAAATAAGCATGGTTCGTCGGTTGTAGGTTAATGTTTTACTCGGATAGGATGATCGAAACCAACGATTAAACCATCGAACCGTGCTTATTTCTACAATTGAACATACGAATATCTTCGTCTCGATTCCCTTTTTCAAGTCCGGTGAATAGTCGCCTAGAATTGTGAGTTTCAGCTAACGACGTTAGTGTGAGTTAACGGTGGGTGCATTGAGAGTAAAATGTCTGAAAGGTGAGACTGGTGGGAAGAATAAACTCAGGTGGGATTATTATCGACCAACTACAAAAAGGTGGGATTAATAAATTCCATTTTGCCAAAAAATAACTTTGAACAATAAACGTCTAATTACATTAGTGTAATCCAAGGAAACTATTATATACATATGATTGCAATAGTTTAAAACCCATAAAAACTAAAAATAAGAATTTGAAACATACTTTTAAACATAAACAAAACCTGTTGAAAACCCCATTCTTGCTCACTAGCGTCACCACCTATCCACCGTCACAACCTTTACATTGGTGTAAACACACCATAAACCACTGAATATTCCAAATTAGTATCCTCTGGCCTATGATGGTGAAGCCATTTCTCTACTTCCCAACCTTTCCACATTAATATTGGTTTTGTCTCTTCTCGTTTCCTTTTTAAAGCATCAATTTTATCAAGATCAACACGAACAACTTCAACCAGGTCATCAAATAAACTATATAAAGTTCTTTTCTCTCAAAGGTCCTACATCGATTTCCACTCTCCCTGGCTCATCAACTTCAACATTAACAAAACCTACATTGACATTTAAACATAAACACCAAGGTGAAAAAAAACCACAAATCTAAAACCCTCACTTCGGTTTTACATTGGTGTAAGAACAAACTTGTTCACTAATCGCTGCTTGCTTTCTTCATTAGACAAATCAAAATCCAACGATTCAACACCAGTATTTGAGGAACAAAAATAAGAAACGAATTAACAAACAGCCTGTAAACAAATCAAAGTATACAACAACATCAATTCACGACCAAAAAAATAATAAATAGACATACATGTACGGGAGCCATAATCCATAATGTTGATTTGCTTCACCTATCAACAGATTGATACTGGAAGATTTGGTTAGATGATACGACGTCGTATAGGCGTTACAGAGCTGTGGCGGAATTGATAAGGCGAGAAATGTTGGATAACACGATTCTTCTTAAAGTTGCCATATGATTTAGGTTTTTGTTTGTTGTTGTTGTGATCTGTTGTTGTTTGAAGGAAGGGTCTTCGTCTTCATCGGAAGTATTAGATGCGGGAAGAGAGAAAGAGGGAGGGAGATAAAGAGAAAGAGAGAAAGAGAGAGAGAGAGAGATAGAAACTAGGTGTGTGTGTGAGAGAATATACTGATTTTAAAAAAAAATATTGTGATGAGGTGTCAGGTTCTTATTGGATGATAGCGGTTCTCAAGTTCTCTCAGCTGAAGCAAGTTCTCAAATGATCCTGATCATATATATATATAATTGTGGCCCTCATTATCATATATCTAATTGTATTTGATGATTGACATTGTTACCCACATATCATTAATTGGTAATTATTAGATGGGCGTAATTATCCTTACCAAATAAACATATGGTTTTCCATTAGGTGTATAAATAAAAGATAACTATAGAGGTTAATGACAAATGAAACATTAACACCACAAGAATTCATCCCCAACCTCTTTTTTTAAAACCTTGATCTCCAAAATTATCTTATAACCGTACACTCTAAATGAAAACTTGATCAGTCAAAAACACGTTTATCTCTGTCTCTCTATAATTTCTGGATTATCAGGTATACATGTTCAATATTATTTTCTTGTTTCTACTATGTGAAAAAAGGAATTGATCAAATAAATAGAAGTTTTAATTAATAAAAAAAACCTTATAAATATTCAACCCTTTACCATTTTCATTCACTCAAATTATCCACAATTAACATACCTTTGTGCTCTCAATTTACCCAATTTTTAACATGGCTAATTTTGGGTTATTCTTTCTACCCAATGATTTTGGTAGTGATATTTCGTAGAGGAAAATAGCATACAATTTTTCAAGGATCTCATCAACCAACATGAAGACGAAGACACGACAACTTCTATATAAAGAATTGTGCCACATGATCGCGAAGAAGGTCATAGAGTTCTTATCTAAGATTGTTTGTGGAGAACTCAAAATACAATGGCAATATTTTTTGTGAATGGTTTCTATGTCGAAACGATTGTTTTTAAAAATTTTTGGTGATGTAGAATCACAGTATAAATGGTTTCAAGAGGGCATAGACGAGATGATGATGGGTAGCATCGACTGTACAAATTTGGTATGGAGAATGTGTCTCGCTGCATAGCGAGGCCGATTTACGAGAGTTGATAAACAATACCCAACGATAGTGCTTGAAGCAGTTGCGTCACAGGATTTATGATTTTGGCATGCATAGTGTGGTCCGCCTGGGTCAAACAACGACATCAATGCTCTCCAGCAATCTCCGATATTTTTTACCAAACAGAATGAAGCCGCACCTGAGTGTCCATTTTATGAAAATGAACACTTATACAAACGTGGATGCTATCTAACCTACAAGATCTACCCTAATTAGTCAACGTTTGTGAAAACGTTTCCTTATATAACCGATCCGGATGGAAAAGATGTGGAGCGCCCTTTCAATGTTCTAAAGGGAAATGGGACATACTTAGGCGGCCCATGCGGGTTATGACTATAGACAAGATTAGGAGCCTGACGTATGTGTGCATTTTATTGCACAACATGATCCAAAAGGATGATGGAAATGCGATTTCACCGGTATACATAAAGGATCCTCCGGTCGAACCCCTTTATGAAAATGATGTCCTTGTTGAGCTAATGGACGTAGATACGTATTTCCGACATCGATTTGATCTTGTGGCGCATCTTGTAACTAAAGATCTACCCACTGTCTCGACTCGGATGAGGAATAGTTTATTTTTATACTCATGTATATTTCTTTTCCTTCCTATTTTGATGTTTTTTTATTTGAATAACTTAAAATTAAAGTTTATTTATTTTTTGTTTTTAATTGTTTAATTTATTAAAAAGTTAAAAAGTTGTCTAGTAGTTGAAAGGAGTGTTGCTAGTGTTTGTCTGGATTTAAAATAATTCATGGTAAAAATGAGGTAACAGTGCAGGATTGAAGGGCTCTAGGGTAGACAAAAGAAGTGCCCTCTTCTCTTATGAATTATTATGTGATTTGCATCAATGGGTGGGAACTATGAAATCTTGGGTTATATAATGTAGTGTACTCATGTATACCTAAATAAGTAACTAAGTAACTGATTGCACATGTTACTAACTGTTCATTTATTTAACAAGTGTAATTTACGGGTTTATAAACTAGTAAAATTATAAATACAATCACCATAAAATGGGTACGTTTTTTAAAGTGAAGACCAAATATATAGGGGAATTGGGATTAAATAATCTCAACTTTGTCGGATTGGAAGACAATAATCCCAACTTGAAAATTGGAATCTAACATGCCTAACTTATCTTAGTTTTCTACCTACGTAGCATGCCATTTTTATGCATTTTAAGAATTTTATTGATCTATTTGCACTTTATCACATGCCAATATGCCATGTAGGCAGAAAACTAACTGGGTTTCCAGTGAAATAAAAACCAATAAAAGTTGAACCTGTTAGCTTCCAGATTTCAAGTTCAGATTATTTCTTTCCAATCTAACAAAGTTTGGACTATTTAATTCCAATTCCCCAAATATATATAATGTATGAATTTATTTATTGTTGTGTGATGAAAAATGAAAAATTATAAGAATAACAATAATAAATGTATGTGTGATGAAGGGATAATAAAGAAAAAGAGCCATGACCATATGAATACGTGAACCCAACAAAACGTGAAGATGCCCATTAGCCGCCCGATAACCTTTTCAACTCAAGGGCAATGTAGTATTTTCCTTGCTTTCTAATCCGATGGCTAATATTGTTCTTTAATTGTGGAGACTGACTCCAGGATGATGTGTTTTGACAAAAAAAGGGATGGAAGAAATCAAAATTGAGAGATTAAGTTTCTTTTTTACTCTTTTTTTCAACTATTTGTTTGTTTATAATTTACCTAATATATATATAAAAAAAAAACCTTGAGGTACACATGACACAATTTCAAGCATCTTTAATTTTTGTTTTTTCACTTAAACCGTATGTCCATTTAACCTACACATGGATCCATACCCGTTTCAAATTTACCGAATTTCGTTTTCAATATTACATTTAATCACATTCCTTTTTTTTTTTCATCAATCTTGCATGTGTTTATTATTTAAACTTTACGACTTGTATAATAAAATTTTAGTTTACCCTTTATTTTGTTTCTACATTTCTGGATTATGTATTTAAGAGTTGTGATTCTTATTTTTCTCTTTTGCCTTTTATGGTCCAAATACTTAAAATTATAAAAATAAAACTAAGTTTTACCAATTCAAACTGTGTAATACATAAGATTCTAACCTACTATATTATATGTTTTGGTACGATTGAAAAGGATATTACAAAATATGTTCTTATGGTTGCAAGTAGATTAGTGTCTTTAAGCATGTGAAAACCAAGCAATAGTGATTTATTTTAAATCTTTTTGAAAAGAAAATGATTTAACTTTTTTTTTATCGTTTATAAAAATAAATATCATGGCATACAGTTAAAGAACTTAAACTCGGTTAAAAATATACCTAAAAAAGTTTGGATATATTTAGGCTGCAAATAAATTAAAACGTCATAACTCTTATGCAATTATTTTAATTATATTTTATATATTTAACACTAGGTTTAAATCATGTATATTACACGGCTTTAAATTATTAAAAAATGGTTTAATAAGAAAATGAGAATCACAACTCTTAAATCCATAATTTAGAAATTTGGAAACCAAATAATGTTGAATTTTTTTTAAATGGTAAAATTTAAATGATAAAACACGTGGGGTTGATGAAAACGAAATAATTAATGTATTACATGTAATATTTAAAAGGAAATATGTTAAATTTGAAACGAGTAAGGATCCGCGTGTAGTGAAATGGGTATATTGTTTAGGCAGATAAACAAAAATTAAGGATGTTTTAAATTGTATCATGTGTCCCCTAAGGTCATTATTTATTAGGTAAAATAGAGATAGTGTTTATATAACTCAAACAAAGTTGAATGTATTTCCGATCAACTAAAGTGATAGTAATGGTGGTGTGAGGGTTGAAGCAAATTTTCAGTAATAATGATTTGAGATTTGAATTTGAGTGAATTTTATAATGATCAAAACTCTTAGTATTTTAATATGTTATTTATTTGGTACTATGTAGCAAGAAGAAAAATTATTTTTAAAGGGTATCATGTTATAACTTTGTACAACCACAACCCTTAATAATACTCCGTAATAATAAAGGTTTAGAAGATATGTTTAAAAAAGTTTTTAGTAATAATCCTATATTGTTGGGATTGGAAATTAATATTTAAATTAAAATTAGTTTTAAAGATAAATATGAGAGGATGATTTTGAGTGTGACACATGACATTATTGGAAATATTTATTATAATAGGAATTATTTAATGGTGATTTTGTCATTTCTTATACTATGTATATACTTTTATGATTTACATATATGTAATCACAAATTTACATATAAAAATAACAAAATTACCAACAAATAATATTAAATATATAAATAAATAAAATGATTGGCTGCTAGAAGTTCTTAAATTATTTATAAGTTTCGATACCTTACCAGTTAGGGAGAAACATGTTTATTACACACTTAGTAACGCTAAGCTAGAAAAATGCCTTATGCCAATTATAATACTTCTCAGGGTTATACATAGGATGGTAATAAACGTGATGGTGCATCATTCAAAACAATCAAGTTTCGTGGTATAGTTACATTTATAACAGGTCACACCCACTTATTGGCAGACCCGTCAACCCACATCCAGCCAGACTATGTTGTCTTAACCGGGTCCACGCTAGCATCGGTGTGGGGCTTAGCGTTCCACGAGAACCTTACCACGTCTGTTCTACTGTACTAGACGGGATGACAGCCGTTGTGCCCCAACAAGAACTATGTTATCTGATGTAACACTGGAGGATAAAACTCGTGTTGGCTCAGATTCGAACTTGTGACCACAAGGATCTAGTTCTTTTATTCATTGCTCTGACTACTCCACCGTGATGAATTCCAAATGGAAATTGCATAAATAGTGATAACATTGGATTGTTACTATCATTTCATATCCTTATTTTCGTCTAATTCGAAAGATGTCCGAAACCATGTACCTAAATGTGGATGTTGAAAGTTTGTTGGGGGCGATTTGAACATTTAACCATATGTGAAGGGCCACTTACAAAACATACACGCATTGTGGCTACATACTTTAACCGTATCGGTTAATCTAATAGCTGACCAATGGTTAGTGCATACCTCGTAATATGTGGACCCCCAGAACTTGAATTGGATGTATTCATCACTAACGACTAAGATTACGTGGTTAACCATGTATATTTTAGGGAAAATTGCGAATCTAGCCTTTGACCGAAGGGATTTGCCAATTTAGCCCCCTCAGCCGTTTTCGGAAAGACGTTCACACTTCCCGAAGCCTCTCAGGCGACTTTAGCTTCAAAAGTTACTACGGACCAATTAAATTCCGCCACGTGTCCGACAACGTGCGAGACGACTTAAAGTCGTCTCGGGAAATGGAAGGGCCTCTTTAAGTCGTTTCATGCTGGGGGAATCTCAAAGTCGTCTCGCGGACGAGTGAGACGACTTTTAGTCGTCTCGCGGATGAGTGAGACGACTTTAAGTCGTCTCGCAAGTTGTCGGACACGTGGCGGAATTTAATTGGTCCGTAGTAACTCAGAATCTAAAGACGTCTGAGACGCCTCCGGAACTGGGAACCGTTTTTCCAAAGACGGCTGAGGGGGCTAAATTGGCAAATCCCTTCGGTCAAAGGCTAGATTCGCAGTTTTCCCTATATTTGATCTACATTAAAGTCAAGTGATCGTAATCTATCAATAAATTTTGTAAATTTGTTGAAAATTGAACTTCAGATGAACTTTGCAAGACATGGATCAACACTCATGACTCATGCCTTTTGCTTTATTTGATTAATTTTCTTTGAATTTATATTTTAAAATCAACTTGAAGAATATAAATTGGGTTCATGAAAATACAGTTGAAGAAGAGAAAGGAGTATTATCCTAAGGCATCTTTCATAATGAGATTTCACTCTTCCAGGGATGGAATTCCAAGCTAGTTTGATGACATTCCAATTTCTTTTGTAGTTTTCTATTTATTGTTTATTATCAAATATAGTGAAACCCAAAACTATAAGCTTGATTACTTTGTATTTAGTATTGTGTTGGGAAGTATATTAAAGTCACATAAGTTAACTTGGTGGAATATTGGTGAAGAAATCAAGATTTAGCTTAAACAACTGACAAGGAATTATGTTTTGGAGTTAAATGGCTATTTGGAAAGGTAAATTTTTACCCAAATCACAAGGGGTGTTTGACCATTATTGAGATAAAAGGAAAATAAAAAAATAAAAGTGTGTTAAAAGCTCAAGATACGAATATTAGACCATGTGTAATGATTGGTGAAATTTGGTTAGTAAAAGGGACATTTTTTGACACTTGACATGTGGGGCCACTTTGGCGGGTGAAAGGGGCTTGAAATGGGCAAGGAGTGTAATGGTGGGTGGAATTTGACGGGTGAAAGAGGCATTTTTTTTCGACCGTTGCCTATTTTGTTTAAACATTGTGGCCACATGGCCAAATCTGATTGGCTGGAACATGTTTTCACCCACGCGAAAAATTTCGCTTGGGCATGGTTCACACCCCTTTAAAGGGGGGGGGGGGGGTGTTCTTGGGTGAATGGGGCGCCAAAATGGGGTTTTAACGGCCATTTAACTTGCCATTACACATGGTCTTAGAAAGACAATCAAATTCATATACAAGTTTTATCCAACATGTCTTATAAAAACATGTATCTTTCCGGTTAATAACTATTTAATGTATAACGATAATTCGATTAGTAGATGTTAACTTTAAAGTATTATGTCAAAATAGGTAACCTTTATACATACATACACATAACAATCTAGTATACCTCTTGTTGACAAGTGTGACAAAAAAAAAGCATGTCACATCCCTTCACAATGCATAAAAACCGATATTATTTAAAATTAGAAAGTATACCTAATTAAATATTGCAAGACAATTTAAGTTCGGCATTATTTTATACACACTAAGAGTCCATTTCTTATACCAACTAATATATATGATCTTTAGTTTAAAGAGAAACATACAATAGTCAACATTATTTTCCAAGGCATTCATCTAAATCCTCATCAAATTCATAATGGCTATTAACCACGCTTACAGTCGATAAATTTTTATCGACAATAAAAGAAAATACATTTCATACATAAATAACACGACAGGACACAACACAACACATCGTTACAACATAACACATCGTTAATACGATAATGAATAATGCATAGTAATCAATTTCATCTTATATAAACATAAATAAATAAAATAATTACATAATTAATAATAACCAAAAATCAAGTTTTACTATTATTTAAAACAAAGGAAAAAAGAAAGATGAAACATTTACTTAGCATACAATACAAGGTGAAGAAGAGAGGGTCATACACATAACTTCTCTTCTCTTTCTCTCTCCCTTGGCCATTTTCACCTTCCTTTCCCAACCATTTATTAGATTCCTCTCCATGACTCTTTTCTTTTTCTTCCTCCATTTCATTAATATTAATATTAATATTATTATTATGCATAATATGTTCATATGAAACACACCAACAACAACTCATCTAATTTCCTATCAATCTCTCTTCTTCCCTCAAAATATTATCTTGCTCAACTTCTTCTTGGTTCAAACAAATTTAGCCCCTTAGCCCCTTTTTTATTTTTAATTATGTTTTGGGGATTTTTACAAATCTTTATTTGAAACTTTTCAATACCCAGTTGAATCTTGTTAATAATCTTTCTGGGTTTTAATTTTTGTAAAAAAAAAGGATTTTCTTTACAGAGAGTTGTTCTTTTTCTTTTAATTTGGATTTAATTTGATTTTTTTTATAACTTTAAAGACAAAAAGATTGTTTAGAGATGGGAAAGCAAGGACCTTGCTGTCACTGTGGTGTTACAAGTGAGTTTATGATTTAGGGATATTGTTTTACTTAATAAAAATGGGATCTTTTTGCTGTTTTCTTCACTTGTGTTTTGGTTATTATGCTCAGATTTGTTCTAGAATTTTGGAATATTATTTGGGAATTATTATTGACTAATTATATGATTTTTAATATTTATGCTGATTATTGGTTGTTTCTGGGATTTTTTTAAATCTTTTTTCTTGAAATAAAACTTAGTTTATGGAGTCTTTGATGGTTTTATATTGTAATTTCAATGTTAAACACAAGAAATGGTTGAATTTTAATCTTTTAATGGTTGATTGTATAAAATTGGATGTTTGACTTATCAAATACATAGTAACATATCTTTTAATGCCTTCAGAGTTAGATGTTTGACTTTTAAACTTTATCAAATACAGAGTAGCCTATTTCTTAGTGCCTTCTGGTCTAATCAATGGTTTTGTTTGTTGGTTTTGCCTCAAATTATTAAGTCCATTGGCTAAATGCACTCCTGTTTGATAAATTCATTGCTTACAATAAAAAAAGTTCATGTTTAATGAAGTTCTTAATTTTGTTTATGTCTTTGTTAATCTGCAATGTAATTTTGTTGAATTTGTTGTTCTTGTGGATCATGTTTTTTGGTTGCATTTATGATAAATGTCTATATTTGAAGTCATTTAATTTGTTGATAGGGAAAGAAAATCCTAAAACACATGGTTCTTTGATACTTTTTTTTGAACGACCAACTAAATATCACCTGAACTGCTAGTGGGTTAGCACTGGACAAATGGCTGCCCACTGGGCAGCCCAAGTCCACCAAGCCACCAATTCAAAGAAAAACCTGCCGCTCGAAGGCCCACTGTAATGTATATTTACTATTTAGTCCTTTTTTTTGACATTTTGGGGAACTATTGGTGATTATAGGCACTCCCTTATGGCGAAACGGGCCTCCGGACAAGCCTGTATTGTGCAATGCGTGCGGGTCGCGTTGGAGAACTAAGGGATCACTTGTTAACTACACTCCACTTCATGCTCGAGCCGAGCCTGATGATTTTGAGGATCATCGGGTTTCTAGAGTGAAAACCATATCCATTAAGAACAAAGAGGCGAAATTACTGAAAAGAAAACAGAATTATGACAATGTAGCAGGCGGTGCTGCTAGCGTTATGCTTGGTGGTGGTGCTAATGGTTTTGGTGGTGGCGGGTTTGCTTATGACCACCATAACCAAGGGTTTCGCAAAGGGTTTGATGAAGATACAAGCAACCGATCGAGTTCTGGCTCTGCTATGTCTAACTCTGATGGCTATATGCACCTTGGCAGTGCAGATGTTAGTGATCTGACAGGTATTATTTTATTGTGTTTTCAAGTTGCAAACAGTCATTTTAGCGGTTGGGTATGCAAAAATGATTTTCGTTATCTGATTATTTAAGGGCCAGTTTTACATGTAAATCTTTAAATAATTAGACTTTGCCGAACACTCGAAACAATTGATCATCACAACTTAAGAACAAAAGTAGCACATGCTTACACATATCACTTAATCACTTTAAAAAACGCAATGCCAAACACCCTCTAAAGCAAGGGACCTCTATGCGATTCGATTATTCAACCGTAAAGACTCAAAATCGTAAATGTTATCGCTTTTGGAGCTCACATTTTTCTATTGACTTTTCAGGTCCAGCACAGTCGTCAGTTGTATGGGATACCATGGTACCTTCAAGAAAAGAACATGTTCCAACCGACTAAAAACAATCACCCGTTGAGAAACTTACCAAAGATCTGCACACCATTTTACATGAACAACAATCTTATTTTTCGTGTTCGTCATCAGAAGATTTGATTTTTGAAAGTGATACACCAATGGTTTCAGTTGAAATTGGGCATGGGAGTGTTCTTATCCGTCATCCAAACTCAGCTGCTCGTGAAGAGGAATCTGAAGCAAGTTCTCTTTCTGTGGATACTAAAAACGAGGCTTATTCACGCTTCACTACCCTTCCTGTATATAATCCTAATAGGGGTGGAAACTTCTCGAGCCGCCCAAAAAGCCCATGAATCAAGATCATATGAACAAGTATATATTATAAATGCATAGAATTATTTTTTGTTCTATATTGAGCACATGTTTTGTGAATAAGTGAAATTTATTAACTTTGCTGTTGGTTGCAGGGATAGTGACCAAAAATTACCAACACTCATGAACCGTAATTCTCCACTGTGCCACATAGATCTCAAAGTAAGTACGATAAAATTAAACTGATGCAACTTTTAGGTTTAAATAAAGAACTTGCCAAGGGGTTGTTTGGACTATGGATTGTGTGTTTTGAAAGTGATTATGTGAAACCGAATAATCAGAAACAGATAATCAGTTGTAATAGAACGGAATGTGGAAAATAGTGTTTGGACGTGCCTATGTTGTTTGATATGAAACTGATTATATGACCCTGTGATTATCAGATGATTAGTTGCAAGACGCAAATCCAAACACCTACTCATGAGAACCTTAACTTTATATGTTGCAGGATGTTATCAACTTTGAAGAATTTAGAAGTCATATGACGAACGATGAACAACAACAATTGCTCAAATATTTAACTCATGTTGACACTCTACAAGCACCTGATAGGTCTTCATCTCATGTTATAATACTTATCTTACATCACTCACATGAATATTATAGTAGAGACAAATTTAAAGTTACCTAAGTTCATAATATTTACATACAAGTGCTTTTACTAAGCGTTTATTTTCAAATTTTACAGTCTCAAAAGCATGTTTGATAGCCCTCAGTTTGAGGAGAACCTATCATCCTTCAGAAACTTCTTTCTGAAGGGGTCTTTGATCTCTCTTCATCAATGGTTAAAAACGAAGGCTATAAAGCATTGAAGAAACTGGCTCTTGGTAGCGCTACAAAATCCAATTGGGTGGAGAAATATAATCAGCTTCAGGTTTTATTTTTATTTATTTTTTTTTATAAAATATTGTCTTTTTATTCCCGGACAAGAAAAATTACATCAGGATAACGGGCAGGGGGGCAACAAGCTGCCCCGCCACCCCCTTTCTGAAATACCCATGTTGTCAAAAAGGAATCTTTTGAAATTATTTACCTATTTTGCACTAATTTATGTTTTGCTTTTTGTTTAGAATACAAAGTGTAAATATGATAGTGGTGGGGGGTCTGTAGTTGGTGGAGCAAGTAATGCCATGACACCTGGACATTCAGTAAATGTAAAGAGATCCCGTGATGCCCAATTTCAACCGTATACAGGTTAGCATAGTATTTTGAAATCAATTTTAGACGTTTTGTCGCACAACATCCATACCCAGTATAATTCCTCTCATAGCAGAGCTATTGGTAGGGTCCGGGAGAGGGTGGGATAAAAAATATATTAGAAACAGAGTGCTTCTAATGGTATTATGGAATCTAAACAGCATAAGACAAAAGGTACAAAAGGTATAGTATTAGTAAGCTACCAATAGTAAAGAAAGGAAATCAAGCAGCTTTCTTATCTTTTGTGACAAAAGCAAGCTCCGGCGAAAAAATAATGCTTTGCCAAGTTGCTTTTGTCACAAAGGAAACGAAAGCTGGTTGTTTACTTTATTTACTGCTATAATGTTTTCTATGTATGCGGGTATTATCGATGTCTTTCATGGAATATACCTAGCGTGCGTCAAATGTGTTGCATCAATATAATTATATAAAATAAATTATTGACTGCACGCATTTACGTAGCCTATCACTTGTGAACAAGACCCACAGAAATATAATGTAGGACACTGATTCAAACACAACAATTATTGTTATTCGTCTCTGCATTATAAATACTATATGAAACAAATGAATCTTTCAGGACCAAAAACTGCAATGAAGAGCCCTAAAAGACCATCAATGAAGGGGAGCTATGAACACAAAGAGGTTATAGAGAATGATGGCCCAGGATTCAGCCAAGAAGCCTGTTCGCATTACCACCTGATCATAGCCTCCTAATGCTTGATTCACTAAAACACGCAGATGAAAGTGGCGATCAGGATCTCTTGCTAGACGTGCCATCAAACACGTCATTCCTCAGGCAGAACTCCTGCTACCAAATTCAAGTTTTGCAGCAGCAGCCCAAGCAAGCACTAGTAGTAGCTCAGTATATCAAAATTTTGTGGGCCGTGACACAAACTAGTCGACTCTCTCTCTATCTCTCTCTCTCTCTGTTTCTAGTGTTTTATGTAGGCGACTGTTCTACTATCATAACTAATGCCGGACCACTGTAAACTTTGTAGCCTCAGTGTATCGAATACCTTGCTACCGTGGCTTTGTTGGTTACATTTGCACAGGATCTTTATGGTTTGGGTTCATTGTGTTTTGCTTCCCAAACATTTAGTTTGCATACTAAGGTTTGATGGTTGCTTTTTTGGGTTCTTTTTGTATGCTCTAACCAAATATTATATTATATTATTAAACAAAGCTTAGAAATGCAGGGGACTGTTAGCCTTAGAGTTTTTTATGCAACTTGGAGCTAGCTTTGCTAATTAAAAAGTGCACATAAAGAACAGGTTTCTTGGTATATAAGGTACCTGAATTTAGATTTTAATTAATAGTTGTGTTTTATGCTTTTAGAAGGTGTAAATGTCTCTTTTGTAGTTAGCTTTTTGTATGTTCTTTTCTTCAACTTACTTTTCCCCAAACCTAATAATTGTTAACTTTACTATAATAAGGTTTATATATCTTCATTTTTAATAGATAAAAGAAAGTTTTTAACTTTGTATTGACCATTATTATCCAAAAGAATACTTCATTAAATTAACCACTATAATCTTATAATATAAGGGAGAAAGATGTCATATTTGACTATATGGGAAGCATGTGAATTAGGTTTAAAAGGCAGTGCTCTCTTATTTGAATGATTGAGGTTAGATCTTTACTTAGAACCATACAAGGAGGATAAAACTAGAAAGGGTAGAAAAGAACAAAAGCATGTATTATAACTATTTTCTATTCTATGCAAGCAAATCAATGGCTAACTTTATTTAAGAAATGGCTTTTATAGAAACATGACATAGTACATATATATAAATATATCAAGAAAGTGACATGGTTTAATAATGTTTCACCATCATGATGTGAAGCCACTACATAGTAGTGGTATAGAGTATTTAACTGTTATCTTTTGCATACTGTACATGGAAAGATGCATATTTGATTCGTTCAGGTTTTACGGACCTTACACTTTGTGCTCTAGCTTATCAACCCACTTTGAAGGGATAGAGCTATAAAGTATTAACCAAACATCTTAGATACCCAAAAAAAGATTCCACTCATTCATGAATGTTAAACAAATAACATATTAAACCCTCAAATTATGGTCAAATAGACCAAAAGTATTTGTTTTTTTTCTGAGTGAAATAATTGGATTATAGTCACTTGATGCTATCACATCTTTATTGTGGAGCAAACCAATCTCCCATAACAGTGAGAGCATCCACAATAGGCCTGTTTTGGCCGAGTTTTTTTAGGAGAGGGGTTGACGTGGAGGATGGATGTTCTACAAAAATGCCTAAAAACAGGTTATGTAGGGGGGGGGGGGGGGAGTGATGGCGCGTTTTTGGCATTTTGGAGACGGTTTATGGGTGTGATAGGGGAAAAGGCTGGACATGACGTACATGTGCTTACGCGACCATATTTTTTTAGGCTAACAATTGTGGATGCTCTAACAAAACGGCCTCTTTGTTATGCCTTCTGGTCTAATGAATGGTTTTGTTTCTTAGTTGTGTATTTTTTAGGAGCGAGGCGACGATGTGAGGGAGAAGGAGGATGGACGTTCTTGTGCAATAACGCCGGAAACATGGGTTGTGTGAGAGGGCACATTTGTGGAGAGCCTACGTGGAGGCGTTTTTAGACCTACTATTGTGGGTGCTCTAACATACGATGTGGATTTAAAAGAGATACTAAAAAAATAAAATAAAATACTATGCTGTTATATACGGACCTTATACAACTAGAAAGATCACCAAACATCAACCACCAAAAGATCTTTAAGTTCTTGAAAAAAAAATAGCATCATAGCAACCGCCATTTCCTCCTCTCATCAATTTTCGAAACAAAAGCATTGATCTTGATTTCGATTCTTGAATCCTGGACACCTTTTGCAAAATTCATCCAAATCGGTAGTTCACCGACCTTATCGATCCCGCACATATTGTTTTCACCTTCTCAGGGACATTTTCACAAACACCTTGTGTGCATTCCCAATTCGATACCAAATTAACCCTATTCCAAAAAAACTTCCATTACCCAATTTCCGATTATAATCTCACTGTTCTTCCATAAATCTAAAACCCCACTTCAATTCGCTTTCGAAAATCGCATAAATTCTTCTAACGCTCGCATTGATTCTCAACGTTTTCGATAATAAGTTGTCCGACGGAGAGATCGTGATGATTCAGACAAGATATGATCGGCGAGGTCAACGGGTCAACGGCATTCACCGTTTGTAATTTAAGGGTTTGTTGTATCAGACCAGTAGCAGGGCTCTGTGTTTTTTTTAAACGAGCGGTTTTTCCCGCCAATGTTTGTTAGTTGGTAGGTACAGGTACTTTCCCGCCTTTATATGTGGTAATAATAATATAAAAGAATTATTTTCAATTAGCCCCCTTGTACTTATCAAGGTGTTACATATGCAGGGAAAACAATTTTCTAAAGGAAATATCTAAAGTGGCTGTTGAACGTGATTATTATTATTATTATTATTATTTGTTTACTTATTTATTTAAGTTGTCAACAACGTCTTTTAACTAGTTACATTATTTTTTAAAATTTAAAAGAAATATATATACCATATTGATTTTTTTAATCTTGAATTGGAGCCTGTATTGCTATATTAAAAAAAATATTTTTAAAAGTGTTTTGAACTGGGCGTGTATTCACGCACTAATTACCTTATGTCTGACTCCACCACCCGCTGCCTAGTACATGGTGCATAAACCTATATAGCGGTGTGTTAGCCTGGTATGTCTTAACTCTTATCAACCATGTTATTATCGTGTTTTTAGTTTTGAGATTTTTTTTTCAATGAGCTAGCCGCTATATCTATGTATAAGGAGTTTATTGTAATTTTTTATGACGTATAAGAATGATTGGGTGGTGATAAATCATCTCGGCTTCGGTATTGTCATCGAGAAAAAAGTAAATAACCATAGCGTATCTTAATTGTGATGATATGAACGTTGTTAGTGACATTATATGCTATAACTTGAAGAGTGGTCTACATTGATAAAGAGAGATGTGAGTATGAGAAAAGAAAAAAATATCTAATTATATTGTTATATTTCTGATTTAGAGACAAAACAATATTTTAAATTACATAAGACCATCATCAGTACAAGGTGCTAAATGCATTCATAAAAACATCTAGTCAGCTGTCACATCAGATCTTCATAAATGCATGAAAAACATTAATTTCCTCTCCAACCCTACAAACATTTGCAAATACTTACATTTTCCATCATTCTCACTTTTTTTCATTTAATACATTTTCTATTTTGTATTATTAAAAATATAAGTTATTAATTAAAACATTTAAATAAAATTTTAACTTAAATTATTTTTGGTTTGAAAAAAGGTTATTATTTAATAAGGTTACCGTTGTTTTTAAATGAAATAGATATATATTAACTTTGTTACCGTCAAATTTTGGAAAAAGAACAAAATTGAAATGTTTTGAGCATTGTTACGAATAAAAAATAAATAAATGCGTTAAATTTATTTTACCATTTAAGTTATGAACATTTTAAGTTATGAACAAAAGAGGGAAAAATGTATTTACTTTAGTTTAGTATTTAAGTTGTGGAGTAAGGAGAGAATTAAGGTGTGGAGAAAGAAGAAATTTAATTAAACTAGTGGGTTTTCAGCATCGCGCGTTGCGCGATTGTTTCAAGCCATGTTCAATAAGCCATAGTTAACATGTTTACGATACTTTTCCGATACATGGAATAAAAGTTTTAAAAGTTGGCACACAACATAGTTAACACAACATGTGTTAGTAGGTGTCTATGAACATGTTGCGTTAGATAAACCAAAACAATTGTGTCCGGGTCATTTTTGGGTGCTTGTTACTGTTTCTACTTAAATTCTAGAAGGTGTAATTAGTAGAAACGGATTGAAAGTCGTCCAAAGTGTTTCTTACTTTCTTTAATGCATATAACCTTACGAATTACACAACTATAAAAAAAATCTTAAATTGACACATTGATGATTGATTATTGTAAAAAAATACGAATTTGAACAAAAAGTGTTTCAAGTCACTTCAACATGTCACGCACAAATAAATAATGGTTCTTGACATAACCCATTTAAGCCCCTACCTAGAACACTCACTTTTCACCTCTAAGCATAACAATACAATAAAATGGCAATATAACGCAACTTGTCATAGCTTTTGAGTTACTTTATTAATGCATAAGCCCTTTTCAAGCCCATTCCCGGCAAAGATTGCAGATAGTCACAACCACTAAGAATGCACATTTCTAGTACCATTTGCTTGGTAAAACCAGTCAAATTAAGTTCTTCGTTATTTTGTAGTTTTGAGTACTGAAATTCAACACCTTGCCTAAATTTGTCCATCTTGTAAATGATTTGTGTGGAAAATTTCAAGAAAGTCTCAAGTCTAAATATAAGAATGCTAGGAAACAGTAATCGATTTGTGATAAGCAACCATGAACTTACTCTTGGGCAACCAAATGGTATTAAATCTGAGTCTTCAGTAATGACAGCATCAACGTGCTTACTAATGGCCAAAAATGTCATTTGGGCATCAGCCTTGTAAGGGGCAACAACGTATGAAATATTTTCCCTTTTCAACACCTTTAGGATAAAAACATTTAGCTAGTAAAAAGTACACACATGACACAAGTATGGTTGCACAAAAAAAACATGTGGTTTAAATAGCTTATGGATTAATCTACTTCCGTGATCATTAAGTTTGTTCTTATAATGTGAATGATGACCGCAGTATAATAACGATAGAAGGTTACCACCATTTATATGCACAAAACTCATTGTTTGTAGCTGTTTAGTTGTCCTGTGTAATTGTTTTTTGATTAACTAAAGGGCTATAATTATGTTCACAATCCGAATTAGGGTCCACACAGGAAAATGTCATAGTTTTATAAGTTAATTTATCATTTGATGTAATCTTGGTAACTGCAAATGTTGTTTAATGAATACCTTACCTGAATTAGTTCATACGCAATTTCAGGTGATGTATCAACTGCTTTTTGATAGCATTCATAGGCCGCTGATGCATTTCCACATGATTCATGTTCAATTGCACAAGCAAGATTTTCCTTTCTTGACATGTGCTTGAAAGACACATAATGACAAAATTGTAAGCCTCATATAAACAGTAAAACAATATGTATGTTTAAAAGAAAAAAAAAAATAGTAATAAGTTTGGTTTATCTATCATCCAGGATAAGGACCATAAACAATGCACGAAGGCATGTTCCGAATGAATACAGATGTAACTATCTCGTTACGTCAAAATGTGATATATTTCTATAAATCAAGTGGTGTATTTTGTTTATCTTTTAGATCTTTTAACTTTTTGATGAATTAAGCATTTTCATTTCAATGCTGCAACTTTTATAAATAGAACATTACAACTGTATACTATATGTATAAATAGCTAATGATATGCTAACATGTCTTTCAACCATAAAAACAAATTGCAAGTCAATATTGCAACATTAAAATGAATCTTGAAAACTTAAGGGTTAGACATATAAAACAAAGAGTATTAAATATGACAACCACATGATTAAATGCCACTAAGTTATTCTTTTATGTGTGTTGGAATCAAAGGTATGGTACTGAGCAAATAAGCAAAGTAGCAAACCATGACAAAACTAATCATTTACAAAACTGGAAGCACACGTTACACAAGGGATCAAAATAAAAAGAAAATATGAAATTAGCTTTGGAAAATAACTTTTGTACCTTCTCCTTCTTTCATTGTGTTTGACAGCAAACTATTCCTTAATGGTACTCCTAAATTCCAAGAACCAAGCTGCTTCAATGGCTTGTATTTTTACTCCATAATTCAAGAAATCCAAAAATCCCTAAAATTAACATCAAATCTTGCTAGAATGTAATTTGAACTCAACGGAGTGTTGGAAAAAGTTTTTGAATAAGGGATACCTTAATCGCGAGAGGGCTTTCGAGTTCTGGTTACGGCTGACTTTGGCTCTCCTTACCATTCTTGATTCCTAAACTCCCCTTTTCTGTTGTTTGTTTTTCATGAAGAAAGATGGTTGAAAGGAGATGAGAGCACATATCTGCACATCCATATAATAACACATTCAAACCAAGATCTATTTAATCCCCTCTGAACATCAATCGAAGATGAGAGGCTAAGAGCACATACTGTCGAGACTCGTGTGGCTGAATGAGGTGTAAAAGCTCAGCCAAAGTTTGGGGAGGAAAGTGAAACCTAGCTTTTAAGAAAGAAGAGGAAGTTCTGAAGAAAGGAAAAAGGAGAAGAAGCGGTGGTGGTGAATGAGGTGTGAAAGACTAAACGTGGCAAGCAGCAGACAGAGAGCTGCACCATTTTACACCTGTAACCCACTTATACCTTGGCTGAAAAATTTAAAAACCAAAAGCAGAAAAATCAGGCTGCAGGTCTCGAACCCGGGCAAACTTTGTAACACTGCATCATCCACACGACTGAACCACGACCAATTTTTGTTATACTATCCTAAGCTACTATATTTAAATGATAAAAACACAGGAAGAAGCACTATTCATGACCATTCAAAAATTAACATATAGGATAATTCTTTCTTTATTTTCGGTCCCATCAACTTTCTCAAATGAACCGCACTCCATACGTGCATCATCTAAAGTGCATCTCAAGTCCAATGCAACATTTTAACGGATGTTTGGTTGATTAAGTGCTGAATCATTAAGAAGTCTGAATGGTTAAGTTCTGAATCAATAAGTTGGATCTCTTAATGGTTAGTTTTCTTGTCTCACATTGGTAGGAGAGTCTCATTAAGATTCAGTCTAGTTCAGTGCTTAATGATTTAGCAACATCTCAAATCTTAATGGTTCAGCCTTAACCATTCCATTCAGAAGCTGAAACAAACGCGCTGAATGCTCAATCATTCAGCGCTGAATGATTCAGAGCCTCATTAAGAGTCTTACCAAACAATATCTTAGTGTCTTTTGTGCCATGTCACCTAAATGCTGCTAAATGCATTGCATTGGGTTTGGTCTAATTTGTGGAACATTAAAGTAAAAAACACATGTTATCCTACAAATTTGCTTCATAAATAAACTGTTATTTTTTATTTACTAGTTTATACTCTGGAAGCGTATTGAGATAGACAAATCTAATATAAAGTGACAAAACGTGTGTACTATAAAAGGAATAAGCCGGGTTTTTTTTCCAGATTTTTTTTATAAACGATCAACACTCGATAACTCATATAACCTACTTCTAATTCTACGTGTGCACCTCTTGCTCGAGTGAAGTCTCTATGCCTAGACATGCTTAATAAATTACCTGCACACTGTGTTTTTTCTCGTTAGAAAGATAATAAAACACTCATACGTAAAAGTTATTAACATTTAAAAATTCTGGAGGAAACACAAGAGAGAAAAAAGACTTTTTGAGGGAAAATAAGGGGAACGAATGCATCAGCTATTGTCATGTGTCACTCAAGGGTTTTTTTTTATAACCATACCTAATGCCATGTGGCACACTTAAGGGAGAAAGATGGCCTAAAATGAACGCCATGTCAACAAAAGAGTTTTTTTTTTATTAGATATGGATATAAATGAATACGATGATAAAAAATAAACATGTTATCCTACAATATTTATTTATTCGCTTCACAAATTCGCTTAATTATTTATCATCGTATTACACTAGGTTATTTGCATGTGTGACACACGGCTATAATATATAAAATTTAGTATAAAGTTTAAATAAATAAGTAATCCAGGTTACATACTAATATAAATAGTTAAGAATTTTAATATATAATATAATTCTTAAAAAATTCAAAAAAAATCATAAATCTGTAAATATCTCTTTGTATACTGTTGTTTATCTTATTTATTGTTATCCATATTTAATATTAATAATATCAGCTTTGTTTTCACTCTTGATAAAAAGATGTACAATTTGCATCATCAAAAACTGCGTATTTCAAATGCAAACCAACTCTTGATAATGATTGTCCTTGGCTCTTGTTTATCGTCATCGTGAATCATACAGATAACAAAAAAATTTCCATTAAAATTGGAACATAAATTTTTTTATTCAACTTAAATGAAAAATAATAACATCATAGAATAAAAAAAAATGATATTTTCTGGAAGTGATAATTCAATTCCGTTAATGACAACATAAACAATTGTTCAAAAATTAGAACAAAAATCTTAAATATTTCATTTTGAAAACATTTCATTATTTGTCAATAATCATCAAAGAAGTGTATTGTTACAAACTAGCCTTCCACAACATACATAAAAAACATTATGAATATGTAAACAACAAGATATTGTTTTTTTTAGTTAAAGTTGTTTCAAATTGATCTACTACAAATAAATAGAATACAACAGTATATACAAGTTGTTGGAATTCCCAATGCGATACATTCTTGAAGGGCCATATATCCTTCGTGCTGATCTTTTAAGCTGTATCAACTATGAATTGAAATGTTGTCCAAAGATTGAATATGGTCAATTTGCCTAAAAATATATGAAGTATGGTGAAAAGATAATAAAAAAGAATTTGAAAACTAAAAGAAAAATGATTTTTTACTTGGATGTAAAAAAATAGTTAGTTAAACTGTTAAAATAGATGCGTCTATGTGAAGCGATCATATGTTCTTTTTAGTTATGGGCGAAGAAGATGAAGATGAGATGTGAAGTTTGAAATGTTTTTTCTAAATTGAAAGTGATTTGTTTATAGATCCGAATCTTAGATACTTAAAATATAATATAATCATTCTTTTTTAAATTCCGTATCTTAAATTTGTGTACCTACCACATTTAAGGGATGGACTAAATGCACCTCATTTTTTACTTTTCATACTCTCTCAAAAAACCGTTAACAACTTTTTACAACCCTTTATAAAAGAAGCTTTTATATTTGACCCTCTCTGTCATCACCATCATCGCATTCCAATCCCATCCATCATCCCCATTAGATTTGCAATTATTATTTCTATTACGCTTTATGGACCAATAGTATATGTAATTTTTATTTCACGTCTGTATACAAGTTTGTTTGAATATTCGTTTGTTTTTTCCACTGCAATTATTGATTGGATATGTATTTTTGCCATGTGTTTTCTTTTATTAATATAGATAAATGTTATCTACAATATTTGTTTTATGTGCATCAATGCATCGTATGTGACTTCTCCTTGGGAAAGGAGTTCACTTAGTCTCTTTCATCATGTATTTGTTCTTCAATTTCCGTTTGGTTTTTTAGAGTTATTTGATGTTGTACACGATCCATCGTGTTTAAGTTATCTTTTAAACATATGCACATCTCCAACAAGGGGGAGTTAGTCTTGTTCTTCGTATCGATAAAATTCTGCCACTAAGAGGAAAAGTTAATTATGAAGCTATCTTAGAAGCTTGACATTTAGTCAATAACGGGCCATAACGAATAGGATAGAAAATTCAGATTCCTTTCCTTTTCACCAGGCCAAGATATTAAAATTTTCAAATTCTTTGACGATCATACCTAAAGCAAAATCCAAGCCTTTATACCTCCCTAGCTCGCTGCCTAGGGCCTCACTCCCTAGGTTATTTGATGTTGTACACGATCCACCGTGTTTAAGTTATCTTTTAGCCGCTTAGTTTCACCCATTATTAAATAAATTAACTTTAAGCTTATCCCTGGTCGAGCTACCCCAGCTTCCTTTCGCTTTTGATACCATGCGTGTATAAGTTGGCACTATATCTTGCTAAATAATTATCATACGTTGCATGAAAATCATTATCAAAATAATTTTGTGTTGGTTGCCTAAGTTGGTTTTGTTAAATACAAACGTAAAGACAAACTTGCTTCATCAACTACGGTTTTAACCACGTAACATTAAACAATAGGTTTAAAGCTAAGGCACACAAAAAAAATGTTTGGTTTTTTATTCAAAATATTTTGATAATTTTTTTTTTTACCATTGGGGGTATCATTTTCTCAGACAAACCAATTTTTTCATCAAACCCATATATTGTTTGAAACATTAAGTATAATTCTTGCCTCACTTTCAAAACTTGTTAGATACTAAACCCTCGATATTTTTGTAGTTATATTTTTTAAAACCTCAAGAAATTTGGTGAGTTGGGCAATACGATCCCAACCTATTATGAAAAGGTTGTAAAGTTTCTTTTTGTTTCAAAGCACTTTCAAACATTGAAAAGGTCGAATTCCACCTAGTCATACCAATTCGGACCTAAGAATGGACGTTTCGTATCTAGACAATATTTTTCATATTTCCTATATCATTCGCAACTTGATTTAAAAACATCATGTAACATATATCTAAAACTTTTTTTTGAAATTTTCAACAACGGGAACATCAAGTCCATCTTGCACAACTAAGTTAACAATATGTGTGACAAATCATGTATGGAAAAAATCTCTTTGCAAATAGGGTTATATTTTATTTTTTAACCACCATATTATTGTTTGACGCGTTGTCGAACGACATTGAAAATATTTTGTTTTCTAATTTATAAGTTTGTATTACATAGTCTAAAACTTTAAATCTATTTTTCTCGGTATGTGGATGCCCGAATAATTCAAACGCAATCGTACATTTCATCATTTGCCACGTCATGGGATCTGTCCAATAAGCAGTGATGCAAAGGTACGATCCCAGTAAACCATGAGGAGGCGATCAAACATAGGTAGTTAAGTTCACACGGGTTTATAAGTTTGCAAGAAAATACGATTAAGTCTTTGTTAACGTGTTTCCGTTATTTCACATAATGACGTTTTAGAGTAATACGACTTATGTGTTTGTAACGAGATTGGAGCGTGTATCGAATCACGCTTATCAAGCGAGGATATCAATGTTGGAGAACGACAAACCTTCTTGAATCACGAACTTCGCCATTCGCTCTTAAACCTTGTTATAGTCGTAAAGAAAAATCTCACCTTTAGTACCAATCAAAGTTTGAATACTATCCACCGGATTAGCTTTTACCGTCTTACAATATTTCGTCTTATGATTTCTTAAGGTGAAGTTTGTGTTTGGTTAGAGAAGTTAACCACACTTTCTGCAATGTGCCTTTTGATCGCCATTCAACATTAGACATAAGTTGAAAAACCTGTTTTCCTCACAAAAATGTAATGTTTCGAGTCGTCTCTATAATTCGAACAACAACTGGTTCGTTTGAAGAACCGATAGCGGATGGTTGTGATGAAGACATAAAATGAACTAGTAAAGTAGTGAACAAGCAAAGCAGACACAAAAACGTGTGTATACAAGAGCGGGTTTGCATTTTGAGGTTTGTTTTTAGCGTCTTAGAGTGTCGTGATTATCCCAAAACATCTAAAACCAATTTATACTAAGGGTGGCAGAATGTTGTTTTTGAGTGGAAAAATGTCAAATAACGGTCAAATCGAGGGTAACAGCTAGTTTTTAATGGTCAAAAGTTCAAACGGCTAAAAGCCAATTTGGGACCGGTTTCTCCCAAACCGGTTCAGGATCAAAAGTTAAAAATCCCGGTCCGGGTTGGGTTCGTTTGGAAAGGGCGATTTAGGACCGGTCCGGGACTAGTTCCCATTTTAATAAAATATTAAATTAATGTCACATGTCACTCTCTCATTTACTTTATTATTAAAATTTTAATACATTATCTTTATCTTTACTATATAACACTTATTTTATTTTTTCACCTCTCTCCTATTAAATATAATTACATTATCTTTATTCACTTCTCTCTTATATATTTATTATTATTACATTTTTAATACATTATCTTTATTCGCCTCTCTCTTATCTATTTAATATTTCTTTTGTCAATATTCTATTTTTTCACGTAACAATAACCATTTAATATTTTATCTATCAAACCCTATGTATTACAATGTTTTCTAACCAAGTAATCAATATATTACACATGTTTCTAATGAATAATAAATGAAAAGCCAAAGTAAAATCCTTATTATAATAAATGATTGCAAATATCACAAGATGTCACTTTTCTATAAATGCTAATAATATTATTAATATCTAATATCTAATCTAATTATAACTAGGTATTTTTCCCACGCGCGTTGCGGCGCGCTACGGAACATGTATGAGATAAGGATTTGCCCAAGTGCTGCTGGTCCTTGTTTGATCAATATGCAAATGAGTTTTATTGCTTAGCAACTACTGACCTGAAGAAACAACGAGTCGCATGGTGATTAATAATAATCCCCGTGTGGTTTAATACCCTTGTTCACCCAAGAACAATCCTTTACCCACACCATTAGTTAAACTTAAACCGTGAATAACAGCAAATCAAAACATTCTTGGCTTCTTGTTCATAATCTAACAAACTAAACCCTAACTTCATAAAACCCAAACAACAAATCTCTAAACCCACATCAATCAAGTAACAAAACCCATGAATGAGTATATAACACAACAATCACAGCCCATTGTGATACGATAACCAATTGAAAGAAGTTAAAGTTACTTAAAATCAAGAAAAAATGAACAGATGATGGAGAAATGGAAATAGATAGCTACCTGTCGTTACTCTCTTATTCCCTCATCTGCGTTGTGGTGATGTATGACCGCGGTGGTGTGACGGTGGTGATCCCCAGGTCACCACCCCTCACAATTCTGTCTCTCTTTCCCTTTCTGATGCATGACCGCGGGTCACCTCCACACCTCCAACCCCAGCCAAAACCCTAGCCATAGTGGAATTAACGGTTGTGGGCGGATGATGGAAACTGGAAGTGGTGGTGGCAGTCGTTTGGTTTGGGGTTAGTAGTAAAAAGGGGTGCATGTGGATTTTGGAGAGATTATAGAGAAGGAGAATACGGGGTTATAGGAGGCTTCAACGGTGGTAAAGATAAAACAATGTGGTGGCAGGCTAGGGAAAGAACGTGTAGCTGTGGCAGGCTAGCGAAAGAACACGTGGCTGGAAACCTGGACCAACCACATAAAAAAAAAGAAAAAAAAATGGCATAGAAAAGGATTCGAACCTGAGCCACGAAATGCCACAAACACCACTGAAACTACCGCACCACCATTCTATTTTGCTTAACAAATCAAATGAAAAAGAAATGTATACAATCCTTAGATTATAAAAACACTATTCATTCATTCCTAAATAAATACATAGTATAATATAACTAATATTTACTAATACGTATATGTAATATCTAATCGTTATTATAATAAATGATTTCAAATAACGTCAGATGTCACCACCATATTTATTTACATCCATTCCAATTATTTTGAATACCTTTTAAATTTCTATTATTATTATTATTATATACTTTTAATAATATGAGATTTCAAATAATGTCACGTGTCACTATTATATTTGTTCTGATTTTTTTCAATTATTTCTAGTATCTTTTAAATTTCTTATATAATTAATAATAATATGTTTGACATTTTTTTAAAACTTCACCAATAAAAAAAATATTCTCTTTGATTTAAGTATAGTGTTAATATACTTTTAAAAATCAACTTTTTTTTTAATTGATGTGTTGTGTGTATATCGTGCTTAATTATGTATATGCGTAATTATAAGTAGGTTGCATTATTTTCATATAAGTTGCATACTTACTATTATTTTTATAAGTTGTGTATATATGTATGCGTGTAGCTGCGTAATTATAACATGGCTTGCATACTTATCATTATATGTTACGTATTATCAGTATAAGTTGCATAATTATAAACACTTTTCTTTCCTTTACACAATTTATCATATATTCAACCTGTGTAATATATCAAAGTTTATTCTTTAAAGACACACCATGACGACTTTTTGTGTTAACCATTACATTATATGTATTCAGCCCGTGCAATACATGAGTTTTTTTAAAGACATAATGGATTTATTATAAAAGGAAATTGGATTTAAATACTTCAAACTATTGTTTCTTGACACATATCACTATCAACTATTACTTTAACTACCAATACTCCCAACTTTACATTTTGTTTGTTATGCCACCCCAAACTAAAATGCAAACACTTCCTCATCATCGACACTTGTCCTTGATTCCAAAATGGGGGTGGCATAACAAACAAAGTGTAAAGTTGGGAGTATTGATAGTCAAAGTAGTAGTTGGGAGTGATACTAGCCAACGAGCAATAGTTTGGAGTATTTAAATCTAATTTCCCTATTATTTATCGTATAAAATTATATATATTTAACCCATATAGTATACACGGGATTGTAACATATAATAGCTTATATATACACACATTCCATCTAGAACTACAATTATATCTATATTAATTGTACGACACTTTAACAGTGTTGTACAATCATAATAACTGAGAGTACAAGATCTAATGCATAGTAAAAAGACCGCCCAAAAATATGGTTTGAAAACCGCCTAGAAAAAGGCTTACAACCGCCAAAAAAACTTTTATTTAATGCCCTCCTATCTCTATCATGGGTGGATTCACTACCTTGGTAAAGATTTGCATAATTTATTTTCTTTGTGTTTAAACTGGCCCATATAATTGAAGATTATTGGCCCACGGAATTGAAGGTTATTGCTAATGTAATTGAAGATTAGTGGCCCACATACTTGACGAAAATTGCTAGATAGCGGTACAACACTATTGCCAATTGGTTGAAATAATTGGCGAAGATATTTATTTTAGAATAATTTGAACAAATAATAGTTACCTAATACTATTGCCAATAATGGTAATTTTAATGCCACAAAACCTATAACGACTCGAGCGCCCCGACAGCGAAGCGCAACATATTTTGGCCTCCGAATAAAGGCAACAAAAGGCAACC
This sequence comes from Ambrosia x helenae, assembly GCA_030844895.1. Lineage (NCBI taxonomy): Eukaryota > Viridiplantae > Streptophyta > Magnoliopsida > Asterales > Asteraceae > Ambrosia > Ambrosia x helenae. The sequence continues at coordinate 102,532 of JAUTDX010000609.1, forward strand.
CAAGTGTTGTAATCTTAAGGTTGGTCTGGAACTTAATGGGTCGTAAGTATTTTTGTGAAGCCCACGCGAAAATAACAGTCACCTTAATGTTATCTCTACTGTCTAACAAACCCGCAACAAAACATAAGCTCTCGCAGTGAAGCGCGGGTAACTAAAACACTAGTTGTATTTGAAAATTTTAGATTTTTTTTTTTTAGATTCTAGCTTATTTTCTAGTCAATAGTAACAATTTATAATAGTAATATAGTTTAATACAAAATTTATACGCTGACTTTATAGGAGTCAATTTAAAGATTGAATTAATATCCTAAACGAATGTTATTGTAAATAGTAAGAGTGGAGGGGCGCAACTTGTTGATACCATACACTATACCAATCAAAACCTGCCATCTCACTACTCGCAGACACTACTCAGAAACCGCTTCTATAGACGGCGGTGTTTCTCGCATATCCGCACACCCCAAAACGCGCTCTCCGCCCCCCCCCCCCTGCACAGACTTGCAGCACACACACACACACACTCTCTCTCTCTCTCTCTCTCTCTCTCTCTATCTCTCTCTCTCTCTCTCTCAAGCGGATAACTAACCCATAATCCCAACCCGCAAGCGATACTCGAGAGGGTGGCGACGGTGTAGCCGCAACGAGTTGCAACCTGCAAACCCCTACCCGTGAGGCACCCCTCCACCCTAAGCTAATTAAAAAAATGTTTTCAACATCCACATTAAATACCAAAACATTTAAATCCGATCCCCACATAAACATTTTTCTTGATAAAATTATCTAGGTGTCTAGTTATCGTTTTTGGCCTATATTGGTACAACTAATCTTTTGCAGGTATGTATGTAATCAATCATGTCATAAGTTATTAGTAGCAATTTTTAAGAATATCTAAGCATTCAAGCTTATCTTATATTTATATTAAGAATTGGTTTTAATTTCAATAAAAGAAAACTCTATAATTAGCTGTTAGCTATATGTCAGACTAAATGAGAAATATAGAAACTATCTTAGTCAATTAACTACCCACGTTATGGTGGAGTGGCATGGATTGATGGACTTAGAGGACCGGGTGCCCCGTGAGTATCCTAAATTTGTCATAAAAGGATTCCTACAAGAGCCCGTGACGACTTTGTTAACCTTTCAAAAAAAATCTTTGTCAATTAACTATGCCTATTTGTACCAAACAAATGTTATAACGATTGCAAACTTTCTGATGAACGATCTTTTAAGGATTTGTTTGAAGGAAGGGCTATCTCGATTGATAATTCTGTTAATGCTTTCTCTTCGTTGCATGGTCGTGCGTTAGTTGCTAGAATGAACGACCTGGATGCTTTGAAGAATATTTACGTCATTCTTCATAGTATCTGTCCAGGTTATGGGAAGGTTCAATACCTAGGTGGACTTGATCTTTTGATTTCCTTCGAAGAAGAGGAGATGGTTAACCTAGTTATTGAGTCTACCAAACTGATGACAGACAAGTTTCACTCGGCAGTTTTATGGAAAGGCCAGTCGTTATCCTTTGAAAGATTGGTATGGTTGAAGGTGATGGGGGTTCCTCTGCATCTGTTCAACAACGATACGTTTAACAGTATTGGAGGGAAGTTCGGGAAAAGTGGTCCATAAAGCTAGCAAGACGGTTGATGATCGTGACTTATCCTTTGATTACATTGCCATCCTTGCAGGCGATGGGAAGAGGATTGAGGAGGAGGTTGTTGTAAATTGGTCGAGTAGAAAATTCCGTGTTTGGGTTAAGGAGGAGATCGGGGATTGGGTTCCGGATTTTGATGTTGTACCATCGGTTGAGTCGAACAGTGACAGCAATACAGAAGCAGGAGAGAAAGACGGTGAGGTGCCGGACTCTACTCCGGCAGTCGTGGCCGATGAAGGAATTAATGTGGTCATTAATGAGAACCCCATTATTTTGGAAAGGAATGATTTGGGCAATAATGACAATAATTGTCATTCAAGTCCATTGATTGGTGAGAGAATGGCTGTTGATGATAATGAAGTAACTTTTGTGCCAGCTGTATCATTCGATTTTGAAAAAGAGAACCAGGAAGTTAATATTGGGCCTACTTCCAATGTGGCCAAAAGAAAGAAGTATAAAAAAAACGATTTGGGCCGGCCCAGCTGCTCTTATACGAGTAGCAATGAGAGCCTGAAGGAATTGAAAAAGCCCAAAAAAAACAATAAGGATATTTTTGGGCTAAATGGTATGCTGGGTATTCAGGATGAAGATGAGTCTGACACAGATGAAGAGGAGCTGGAAGCAGAGATTGATATCGTTGAAAGTCAGATTGACTTAAACTATCATCCTAATCCCCTGAATGAAGACTTTCATACTGGGGAGACAGTTGAACACACTCGATGGCAGGAAAAAGAAGTTGAAGCCACAAAGAATATTGCCGCTAAACTTGGAGTGCAGCTCGAAAATCAAAGCCAATTGATAAGGGAGTCGATTATCAAAGAAGGATTACAACAAGGTATTAAATGAATTGTCTGTCTTTAAACGTGAGGGGTTTGGGGTCTTCGGGCAAAGATGCGTGGGTTAGTAGATTAAAAGCAGAGCTGGGGGTTTCTTTTATTGGTATTCAGGAGACAATGTCGAATGCTGTTAGTTTGGGTGTCGTATCCAATTATTGGGGAGGGTCGGGTTGTGATTTTGATTTTGTCGAGTCTTGTGGCAACTCGGGTGGTTTGCTTAGCATGTGGGATCCTAAGTTTTTTCACTAAGGATCAGGTGGTCAAAGATAATAATTTTCTGCTTGTGTCTGGCTGTTTAACGGGTGAAAATGTTCGTCTTAATTTGGTTAATGTTTATGCCCCTCAAACTAATACGGAGAAAAGAGACTTGTGGCTGAAAATCTATCAATTGATTCAAAGGGGTCAAGGCTGGTGGATTATTCTTGGGGATTTTAATGCCGTTAGAGATCCATGCGAAAGAAAAAATTCTCTTTTTGATCCGATTTGTGCTCGGATTTTAATAAGTTCGTGGATGATGCTGGCCTTAGGGAGTATGATGTAACATTTGTACTTTTCGTATTTTCTGTTCTAGTCCTTGTATTCTTGCATCTTTCCATTTTGTACCCTTGTAAACCCGAGCTTATGATCAATGGAAAAGTATTTTGTCAATTACATTTAATCTTAATCTATTTCGTTATTCTATAAATTCTATGTGACGCAAACTTTATGTAACATCGCGTGATTTTTAGTTTTGCATATATTCTAAATTCTATACTTAAACAAATTTCAAGTTCGCCCGAATTCGCTTCTTGTATGTTACTCCTACCCATTCATGACGAGGCACCATTTTAATTTACCATATTCAATTTAGGCGTTATAACAAGAAACTTATTTAGTTAAGATCTTAATATATACTTATTATTAATAAAATATATGTATATATATATATATATATTAATAATACAAAAAAAAAAAACATAATATGAAAAATTTGGAGTTTGACTTTATGTAAAAAGAAAACACAATTTCAAAAAAAAAACTTCCGTACGTTTTTTTTATTTAATTTAATTATGATTTTATTTATTTTATATTTACCACTTAATTAACTTCTAACCACCATAATTAATTCATTAAATACCCAACCCCTTCACCCCAACTATAAATACCCCATACCCTCAACTCCTAAACACCTTCCTTACACCAAATCCTCTCTAAATCTCTCAATCTCTCAAGATTTCTCTCAAAAATAAGTGAGTTCCTCACTTCATCTTCAACCTTTCTTCCATTTTCTTCTTCATACCCTTTGAGCAAACCTCTAGGACCTCTCTTCTATTTGCCATGGCAAATAAACTTGAGTAGGGCACCATTTTGAGGCCTCAAATGTGGTCATCTTCTACTATCTTTTATGCACTAGGTTGTTAATAAAACCAACCAAGTTCACCAACAACTCAATGATGGAGGGACTTGTGTTATGTTTCATGGTTTACAAACTAACCTTACTTTAACTTCCTTAGTTATATTATATAAATACTAATTCATATAAACTCTACTAAACTAACAACTCGGAAAGGTTTGTGGTTATATCCCTACCTTACCAATGCTTGACTCTCATGACCATCCGAATCGCCTTCATGGTGGTTTGTGTTTTGGTTCGCCTAAAAGGCTTGCTTGAATCTTATGACCATCCGAATCACCTTCATGGTGGTTTGTGTTTTGGTTCGCCTAAAAGGCTTGCTTGAATCTCTTGAATCTATAATCTAAACCCGAATCTAAGACTCTTTTTTTTAATTCTAGTTAACCAAGGCTAAGGAACTAATCTTCCAAGACTCATTCTTTTGGAACCTTACCAAACGCACCCAAAGGTGAGTTCATACTTGTCCCCCTTTTTATTCTTTATTCTTTGGGGCTCAACATGTATCACTATCAAAACTCAAATGATTTCATACTCTAAAAACTACTACGCTCAATCTAAATGCTTGTATGCTATGCCATGCTAGAATTCTAAATTCTAACATACAATTGCTCTATTAGCAAACAACCCACCTTACATGTATAGCGCTATAGGAGTGACACACCGCCCCCTTTATGGGTCATGTTAAGTATTAATCTATTGTGTATTCGAGTGTTGTTGCCTTTTGTATGGTTCTACATGCATATGCTTATAACATGATGATTCGAGCAAGACTATATTTATACTATATGCTTAGACTACAAACTAGTATGCTCACCAATGCTTTATGTGTTGACGGATATTTTATACATGTTGCAGGAAATGTTTGAAGCAAGATATTCAAGAAAACTACTTAGGATTGGACTAGAAACTCACGCTAGTTTAAAATTCTATGTTTGATGTTGTGGTTCTCTTGTCATGAAACAATTTGTATTTCGGTTATCTTTAGACAATATTTATTCAATGAATGAAAATCTACCTTTAAATTATATTGTCACAAATTCTAGTGTCATGAAGTCTTTGAACAATCTACCACTAAGTCTCGCCCCGATGTATTCCGCCATCGGTTGGGGTGTGACAGATTGGTATCAGAGCCATGACTATAGGGAATTAGGAAAAATTGCCATGTTTGACCTAGACTATAGTTAGGAACCTTTTTGACCATTCCTTTTATCATGCTTAATATACTTGTTCTCCCTATCTTGCTTCTACTCCATTCTTTTGGTCTTCAAAATTTACCTTCCTATTTGTGGATTACTCTACACTCGAAGACGCTCGTATAACACAAACGAAAGGAAATCACCGAAATAGGCGTGAAACCCTCACTTTGGTGATAACTTTCAATCCGCGTAAAATCTTTGTATTTTGAAACTACACCAAGATAGGAGTGATATCCTCACCTTGGTGGAAATTTCACAATTCTCGTTCTAGTGGACACTTACCAATTGAAGGTTGGAATTAATTTTCTTACCACATTGGACAAGGTGTACAAACCACACTCAAAGAAACGACCTCGCTAAGATAGGAGTGAAATCCACAACTTAGCGACTAGTTTCAATCCTTGATAAATTTTTTTTTAATCTCGCTAAAGTCTCAAATTTACTAATGACAAGAAACATGTAGTAACTGGAAGGGTGAATACCGTTAATCCGCAGGTTCGGGGAGAGTATTTCCACCTATTAAGCCAAAGCATGTTTCAAACTCAAAGGTAAATTCGAACCACTTTGGTTAGTCTTAGTTCCGTTCCGGAACACTCCAATTGCTTGCTTAGAACAAGCCTCTCATTTTATGTTAATATTATTTTTCAATGATGTTTTCATGCTATGTTTTCACTACATATATTCGATTTTTTTTTACTACTCGCAAAGGCTCTCAAGACCCGCACCTCAAGTACTCTAGCAATCTCCAAACAATACTAATAATCGCAAACCAACATTAATCAAGCTCCTTTATATTTTCTAAATGCACTATACTTGCTTACGCTTATGTGTTATGCTTTATAAACAATATGAAACTACATGCTACTTGAATTATTTGACATATGTGCCTTGTATGCTTAATTCACTCTAAAAACAAAGACAAAATGCAATCTTTATACAAACAAACCATTGATCAAAGCTCATAATCCTTTTGTTATTCTTTAGATGTCTTCCATGTCAAACCGAATGAACTCAAGGCAAAGCTCTAACAAGAAAATGCTATCCTTCATGGCTAAGCAAATGGCCAAAGCATACCCGATGTGGTTAGTAAGATCCAAGCCTCCGCAAGCCCTCATGGTTCTGTTGACTCAAAAGCCGAATCCTCCAAAACTACCTCCTTCACTTTCAAGCAATTCAACTTGCATCGACCCGACTCTTTCACGGGAAACGATGGTGCTTCCGCTATGCTCGAATGGTTCGACCACATCGAGCTGATCTTCATCAATAGCGAATGCCCCGAGGATCTCCGCACTCGTCACGCCACTAGTGTCTTCAAATCGAAGGCACTCGAGTGGTGGAAAAGCGAGAGAGCCACCCGTGGAAACGAAGCCGCTTTAGCTCTACCGTGGGAAGAACTCAAGCAACTCATGATTGAGGAGTTCTGCCCCGCGCAAGAGATCGAGCGACTTGAAGAAGAGTTTTGGAAACTCAAGCAAAACAGTGGTAATAACCCCTCCTATACCAACCGTTTCAAGCAACTTCTCGTCCTTGTACCTCACCAATTCAGCACCACCAAGAGAATCATCGCTAAATATCTCAAAGGCCTCCCAACCAGTGTCCGTGATATCGTTGAAGGAGCCGAACCTACCACCCTAGAAAAAGCCATCCGTTTAGCTTCCAAAATATCCGATAACCAGGTAAAAGATGGAACCTTGACGATGCCAAACACCACCACCAAAACTATTAATCAAACCACCATCATTCCCGCCGACAAACCAAAAGAAGCCAAAACCCCATCAACCCATAGCAACAACCGCAAACGTAAGTCCCGGAACCAAAACTATGCCGTTACAGTTCCATCCACCGAAGCTCAAGCACCAACTCCACTTAACCAAATTCCTGCCAAGAAAATTTACACCGGACCACACCCAAAATGCACCATATGCCCTTTCCATCACCCAACTACTGTAGCTTGCCGGTTCTGTAACCATTGTAACCGCTATGGACACACTGTGCAGGAATGCAAATTCGTCCCTAGAACCCAAAACTACCAACCTCAGGTCGCCAACCAACCCCGAGCCACTAACCAAAATCCTCTAGCCATCGGCAATGGTCGTGCGTGTTTTAAGTGTGGCGATCCTAGCCATTTTGCTCCTCAGTGTACCCGCACTAACCTGGCTCAAGCTCAAGTTCAAGCTCCGGCCCAAAATCAACCACCCAGGGGTCGCGCCTTCAACCTCAATGCGGCCCAAGCTCAAAATGAAAACGATGTGGTGAACGGTACGTTCCTTGTTAATGGGTCTTATGCTTCTATACTATTTGATACTGGTGCGGATAAGAGTTTTGTCTCTTTGGAATTCGAACCTTTACTTGCCTGTGCACGATCCAAGTTATCGAAACCCTTCACTGTCGAAGTCGCAAATGGTGAACCCGTCTCTATCGACTTCATTGTCAAGAACTGTACCTTAACTCTTAACGATCATGATTTCCCCATAGATCTAAATCCTATGCACTTGGGAAGCTTCGACATCATAGTAGGCATGGATTGGCTTGCAAAACACCGTGCCGAAGTTGTTTGTTTTGAAAAATTTATACGTATACCGCTTCCTAGTGGTGAAACCTTACAAATCTATGGTGAGAAACCCTCAAAAGGACTTAAGCTCATGTCTTGTACCAAGGCTCGAAAGTATCTCCGAAAGGAATACGTTGCATTCTTGGCTCATGTGGTAACAACCAAAGACAAGGGAAAAGGCATAGAAGACATACCCGTCGTTTGTGACTTTCCCGAAGTCTTTCCCGAAGATCTACCCGGTCTTCCTCCCGCTCGTTCTGTTGAGTTTCGTATTGATCTCATACCCGGTGCTACACCTATTGCAAAATCTCCATATCGTCTTGCACCTTCCGAGATGCAAGAACTCGCTAGTCAACTCCAAGAATTGCTCGAAAAAGGCTTCATACGTCCGAGTACCTCTCCGTGGGGTGCTCCCGTTCTATTCGTGAAAAAGAAAGACGGATCTTTTCGTATGTGTATCGACTATCGTGAGCTTAACAAACTCACTATCAAAAACCGATACCCTCTCCCACGCATTGATGACCTCTTTGACCAGCTCCAAGGAGCTACTTGTTTCTCAAAGATCGATCTTCGTTCGGGATACCATCAACTCCGAATCCACGATGAAGATATTCCAAAGACCGCCTTTCGCACGAGATATGGTCACTACGTGTTCATGGTGATGCCTTTTGGTTTAACCAATGCTCCTGCCGTGTTCATGGACTTAATGCATCGAGTATGTAGACCTTATTTGGATCGTTTCGTGATCGTCTTCATTGATGATATCCTAATCTATTCCAAATCCGAAGACGACCATAAAAGACACCTTCGTTTAATTCTAGAGCTCTTACGTGCCGAACGACTTTACGCCAAATTCTCTAAATGTGAATTTTGGTTAAGAGAAGTTCAATTCCTTGGGCACATTGTGAATGACAAAGGTATTCATGTTGATCCTGCAAAAGTTGAAGCTGTGAAGAATTGGATTGCACCAAAATCTCCTACTGAAATTCGTTCTTTTCTAGGATTGGCGGGTTACTACCGTCGGTTCATCTCTAATTTTTCCAAAATTGCTACACCTCTTACCACCTTGACACAAAAGACTCAACCTTTCATTTGGGGTCCTAAACAAGAAGAAGCCTTCGAAACCCTCAAATCCAAGCTTTGTGATGCTCCTATTCTAGCTCTTCCCGAAGGGAATGATGATTTCGTGGTTTATTGTGATGCATCGAACCAAGGTCTTGGTTGTGTCCTTATGCAACGAGATAAAGTCATCGCCTATGCATCGAGACAACTCAAGATCCACGAAAAGAATTACCCGACTCATGATCTAGAACTTGGTGCCGTTGTTTTTGCCTTGAAAATCTGGAGACACTACCTTTATGGTACCAAATGTGTTGTCTTTACCGATCATAAAAGCCTCCAACACATCCTCAACCAGAAAGACCTTAACACGAGACAACGACGATGGGTCGAATTGATTAACGACTACGACTGCGAAATTCGCTACCATCCTGGCAAAGCGAATGTAGTGGCCGATGCTCTTAGTCGGAAGGGTCACGCAATTCTGTGTAACCTTCAAGAAATCGACCGTCTTCGTAGCTCTCAATTTCAAAATAATCTCTTCGATCGTATTCGAGACGCTCAGCATACTTCGGTCAATGAAAATACTCTATACGAAGAAATGTCTTGTGGTGCTGAGTTACACTTGGAATCCAAGGCAAATGGGATTCTTTATTATCTTGATCGTATTTGGGTTCCTAGTCGTGATGACCTTCGTACTCTTATAATGAATGAAGCGCATAAATCCCGATACTCCATTCATCCCGTGCGGATAAAATGTATCAAGATCTCCGTTGCAATTATTGGTGGCCCGGTATGAAAAAGGACATTGCTCTCTTTGTGTCCAAATGTCTCACTTGTTCCAAAGTAAAACCCGAGCACCAACGACCGTCGGGTTTGCTTGAACAGCCCGAAGTCCCCATGTGGAAATGGGAAAGCATTGCTATGGATTTTATTACCAAACTCCCTCGAACATCATCCGGTCATGATAGCATTTGGGTAGTCATTGATCGTTTAACCAAGTCAGCTCACTTCCTCCCCATTCGTGAAGATTACAAAGTGGAAAAGCTAGCCCATATCTACACCAAGGAAATCATTTGTCGTCATGGTATTCCCCTTGACATCATCTCAGACCGTGATGGTCGATTCACCTCCCGTCTTTGGGAAACATTTCAGGCTGCCATGGGAACACAACTTAATCTTAGTACAGCTTTTCATCCTCAATCTGATGGTCAAACTGAACGTACAATCCAGACTCTCGAGGACATGCTTCGATCTTGTGTAATCGATTTCGGTGGAAATTGGGATGCACATCTACCATTGATCGAGTTCTCGTACAATAATAGTTACCATACCAGCATCCAAATGGCTCCATTTGAAGCTCTCTATGGACGAAAGTGTCGTTCTCCCATATGTTGGCACGAGATTGGTGAAGCACAAATCACCGGTCCCGAGATCATTCAAGAAACGACAAGCAAAATCATCCAGATTCGTGATAATCTCTTAGCTGCTCGAAGTCGTCAGAAAAGCTATGCTGACAAGCGGCGAAAACCTCTTGAATTCAATGTCGGTGATCAGGTACTCCTCAAGGTATCTCCTTGGAAAGGAGTAGTCAGGTTTGGAAAGAAAGGAAAATTGGCTCCACGTTATGTTGGACCTTTCAAAATCGTTGAGCGAATTGGGAAAGTGGCTTACAAGCTCGAGTTACCCCAAGAACTCAACAATGTCCATCCCACCTTTCATGTTTCAAATTTGAAGAAGTGCCTAGCCGAAGGGAACATACACATTCCTCTTGATGACGTACGAATTGACGAGACTATGCATTTCGTCGAAAAACCAGTGGAAATAACGGATCGTGAAGTCAAACAACTCAAACGAAAACGTATCCCGCTAGTCAAAGTTCGTTGGGAATCGAAGAATGGACCCGAATTCACTTGGGAACATGAAGAGCAAATGAAGAAAAAGTACCCACATCTTTTCAGTCAAGCCACATGAATAAATTTCGAGACGAAATTTCCTAAAGTAGGGGAGACTGTAACATTTGTACTTTTCGTATTTTCTGTTCTAGTCCTTGTATTCTTGCATCTTTCCATTTTGTACCCTTGTAAACCCGAGCTTATGATCAATGGAAAAGTATTTTGTCAATTACATTTAATCTTAATCTATTTCGTTATTCTATAAATTCTATGTGACGCAAACTTTATGTAACATCGCGTGATTTTTAGTTTTGCATATATTCTAAATTCTATACTTAAACAAATTTCAAGTTCGCCCGAATTCGCTTCTTGTATGTTACTCCTACCCATTCATGACGAGGCACCATTTTAATTTACCATATTCAATTTAGGCGTTATAACAAGAAACTTATTTAGTTAAGATCTTAATATATACTTATTATTAATAAAATATATGTATATATATATATATATTAATAATACAAAAAAAAAAAACATAATATGAAAAATTTGGAGTTTGACTTTATGTAAAAAGAAAACACAATTTCAAAAAAAAAACTTCCGTACGTTTTTTTTTTTTAATTTAATTATGATTTTATTTATTTTATATTTACCACTTAATTAACTTCTAACCACCATAATTAATTCATTAAATACCCAACCCCTTCACCCCAACTATAAATACCCCATACCCTCAACTCCTAAACACCTTCCTTACACCAAATCCTCTCTAAATCTCTCAATCTCTCAAGATTTCTCTCAAAAATAAGTGAGTTCCTCACTTCATCTTCAACCTTTCTTCCATTTTCTTCTTCATACCCTTTGAGCAAACCTCTAGGACCTCTCTTCTATTTGCCATGGCAAATAAACTTGAGTAGGGCACCATTTTGAGGCCTCAAATGTGGTCATCTTCTACTATCTTTTATGCACTAGGTTGTTAATAAAACCAACCAAGTTCACCAACAACTCAATGATGGAGGGACTTGTGTTATGTTTCATGGTTTACAAACTAACCTTACTTTAACTTCCTTAGTTATATTATATAAATACTAATTCATATAAACTCTACTAAACTAACAACTCGGAAAGGTTTGTGGTTATATCCCTACCTTACCAATGCTTGACTCTCATGACCATCCGAATCGCCTTCATGGTGGTTTGTGTTTTGGTTCGCCTAAAAGGCTTGCTTGAATCTTATGACCATCCGAATCACCTTCATGGTGGTTTGTGTTTTGGTTCGCCTAAAAGGCTTGCTTGAATCTCTTGAATCTATAATCTAAACCCGAATCTAAGACTCTTTTTTTTTAATTCTAGTTAACCAAGGCTAAGGAACTAATCTTCCAAGACTCATTCTTTTGGAACCTTACCAAACGCACCCAAAGGTGAGTTCATACTTGTCCCCCTTTTATTCTTTATTCTTTGGGGCTCAACATGTATCACTATCAAAACTCAAATGATTTCATACTCTAAAAACTACTACGCTCAATCTAAATGCTTGTATGCTATGCCATGCTAGAATTCTAAATTCTAACATACAATTGCTCTATTAGCAAACAACCCACCTTACATGTATAGCGCTATAGGAGTGACACACCGCCCCCTTTATGGGTCATGTTAAGTATTAATCTATTGTGTATTCGAGTGTTGTTGCCTTTTGTATGGTTCTACATGCATATGCTTATAACATGATGATTCGAGCAAGACTATATTTATACTATATGCTTAGACTACAAACTAGTATGCTCACCAATGCTTTATGTGTTGACGGATATTTTATACATGTTGCAGGAAATGTTTGAAGCAAGATATTCAAGAAAACTACTTAGGATTGGACTAGAAACTCACGCTAGTTTAAAATTCTATGTTTGATGTTGTGGTTCTCTTGTCATGAAACAATTTGTATTTCGGTTATCTTTAGACAATATTTATTCAATGAATGAAAATCTACCTTTAAATTATATTGTCACAAATTCTAGTGTCATGAAGTCTTTGAACAATCTACCACTAAGTCTCGCCCCGATGTATTCCGCCATCGGTTGGGGTGTGACATATGATTTGAAAGGCAACAGTTTTTCGTATCTGGTCAATCGCCAAGGGGTTTGTAAAATGAGTAGGATTGACAGAATATTCGTCTGTAGTAACATCTTCAATAAATGGCCAAACGCTTATGTTAGGTCATTGAGAAGAGAGCTATCAGACCATTCGCCTTTGTTTCTTTCTATTTGTGATACGAATTTTGGTCCGAAACCCTTCCGGTGGTTTGATTCTTGGGTGGATAGGCCTGGGTGTGAAGAGATTGTCTGTTCTACGTTAACAGGTTGGTGTAACGAAGGTGCGGCTGACCTGAATTTAATGAAAAAATTGAAGACCCTACGGTATAAATTGAAGTCCTGGATTACTAAATGCCGAAAAAAAGATTCTGAGGTCGAGGCTTCTTTGAAGAAAGACAAAGAGGACATGGAATGGATTATGGAGCAAAGGGATTTAGATGAAACAGAGCTGTGGTTTGGTCAGAATGCTGCAAAAGTATCCAAGAAATCGAACTCTTCAGAGCCCGGGACATGAAGCAAAAGTCTAGAATAAAGTGGGCCTCTCTTGGTGACGAAAACACTAGCTTTTTTCACAATGTGATTAATGGTAGAAAAGCGAGGAATGCATTACCGGGTCTTGTTATTAGAGGTAATTGGGTTTCGAAGCCGGAAAGTATTAAAAAAGAAGTACTTCGTTTTTTCAGACAACATTTTAAAGAAGATCATGTGGTTCGTCCGGGTATAGAGTGTGTTGGTATTAAGCAGCTAGAGTCTCAAGACAGCCGCGGTTTGACTGTTATGTTCACTAAAGAAGAGATTAAAGAGTCTGTGTTCGATTGCGGTTCAAACAAAGCCCCTGGCCCGGACGGTTTCAACTTCAGTTTTATAAAACGGTATTGGGATATTCTGGAAGAAGACTTTTATCGTATTATGGTGGAGTTTTTTGATACGGGTACTATTAACATTGGGTGTAGTTCGGCTTTTATTACATTGATCCCCAAGGTTAAGTCGCCGGTTGGTCTTACAGACTATAGACCCATTACTCTTATTGGGGTGATTAGCAAGGTCATCTCAAAAGTCCTAGCTAACCGTCTCAAAAAGATTTTGGGTAAGGTGATTTCAGAGTCTCAATCAGCGTTTTTATCGGACCGTTTCATCCTTGATGGTCCCCTTGTGGTTAATGAAGTCCTGGATTGCTTAAAGAAAAGAAACAAAAAAGCTTTCCTCCTAAAGATTGATTTCGAGAAAGCCTACGACAATGTCAACTGGTTGTTCTTGTTATCTTTAATGTCTCAGATGGGTTTTCCTTCTCGTTGGTGCAGGTGGGTTAAAGGTATCCTTCAATCGGCTCGGGCTTCGGTCCTTGTCAATGGTTCCCCTACCTTTCAGTTTGCGAGTGAGAAGGGTCTTCGCCAAGGCGACCCGCTCTCTCCGTTCCTTTTCTTGATTGTGATGGAGTGTCTCTCATGGATGTTAGAGAAAGCTAAGACTCTTGGGCTGTTTAATGGCATTAATTTCCCCTCCGGCGACTTGAATATTACTCATCTTCTCTTCGCGGACGATGCTCTTATCATGGGTGATTGGTCCCGTGAGAACGTTCAAGTTTTGGCTCGCATTTTGAGAGTGTTCTATTTGTGTTCGGGTTTGCGGATTAATTTAAATAAGTCTAACTTATTTGGGGTTGGCACGAATGACGGAGAAGTGGATAGCATGATGGAAGTTTTGGGGTGCAAGAGGGGGGCCTTTCCTTTCGTCTACTTAGGTATTAAAGTGGGCGCTAAAATGTCGAGAATAGCTAATTGGAGTTCGGTTGTTGAGGTGATCAAAAACAGGCTCTCGTCTTGGAAAGCTAAGTTATTATCTATCGGGGGTCGTTTGGTTCTTCTAAAATCGGTGCTTGAAAACCTGCCCATCTATTATCTATCTTTGTATAGAGCGCCTAAGGCAGTTTTAGAAAGCATGGAGTCTATCATGAGGCGATTCTTATGGGCGGGTGCAGCGAAGAGAAAAAAATTAATTGGGTGGCGTGGAACATTATCACTTCCCCTAAGAAGGAGGGTGGCCTGGGAGTCGCTAAATTAGCGGATGTGAATGATGCCCTCCTTCTCAAGTGGTTTTGGCGATTTAAAAATAGTGATAATTGTCTTTGGAAAAGGGTGATCCTTAGTTGTCATGGGGCTAGTAGAACTTGGACATTTTTACCGTGTTCTCCCACTTCGAGCGGTTGTTGGAAGCATATCATTAAGGTTGGGGAAAGAAAGATCTGGAATGATACTACCCTTGGTGCTGTTTCTTAGGGATTTTGGGAGACGGGTCGACCATTAACTTCTGGGTGGACCCGTGGCTCTCCAATACCCCTCTGCGTATTTTATACCCTCATCTGTTCAGATTAGAGAGACACAAATGGGCCGCTGTTGCAGATAGGATTCGGCTGCAGAATGGCACGAAAATTCTGATGTGGGACTGGCGCCGAAACCCTGCTGCTGAGGCTGAAGTGAACGAGTTATATCGCCTGTTATCGGACATCTATGATTATGATTGGAAAGGGGAACTGATAAGTGGATCTGGACGGCTGATAAAGACGGGCTTTTCACTGTCAGGAGAGCGAAAAAGCTGCTGCAGAAGAGTCATCATCCAGTGCTGAATGTCCGAATGCATTGGAAAGGGTGGAGTCCGCTTAAATGCAAGATTTTGGTGTGGCGTGCTATGTTGAATCGGATTCCTACTAAGAAGGAGCTTCTTATTCGCGGCGTTCCTCTTCTTTCTGTTAGCTGCAATTTGTGTGACGGGGAAGACGAGACGACGGATCACCTGTTTATTGGATGTTCGTTTGTGACAGAATTATGGAGCCGGTTCGAAGCTTGGTGTCGTCTTCCGCCAATGTTTGTTTTTGCAGTTCAAGATTTCCTGCAAATTGTTAAGTTTCACCCGGTGCCAAAGAACAAGAAATACATCCTTCGGGGCCTCGTTATTACGACGTTATGGGAGATTTGGAATGAGCGTAATGCGAGAATCTTCAAAGACATTCGCCGGCGTCCGGTTCAAGTCATGGAAAGCATTAAGATGACGTCATATTTTTGGTTTAAAAATAGGTCGAATTGTAAAAACTTAGATTGGAAGGTTTGGTGTACTAATCCTATGGATGTGATGTAATCCGTTTGCTTTTGCCCGGGGGTCCTTGCTTTGAGGACCGTTCGTGGCGTTTTGAATGAAATTTACCTTCCAAAAAAAAAAAATATCTATATTCACTAGTTATAAAAACCATTTAATGTTATCCATTTGGATACCCATCTAGAAAAGACAAATAGCATAAAGTTGATTAAGATATGATGATACAAGAAAACCTAATTTCCCACACCTGTATGGACGTGGATTTCAATGTAATCCATTCAAGAACACCTAATTTCCACTCTTGTATGGATGTGATATCTTTATTCCCTATATATCTATGCATATTACATATATGACATAGTTTGTTTAGTTTATATAAATTGTATAAACCATTTACATCATAAACACTACCATGTACATATCTTCAGGAAATTGACAATAAAGTTAGATTGGTATACAACTTTAATTCATACATTAGAGGTAAGTTAGGTACTTAGGTTTGATGAAACATATTCTAAAATATATTTTCTTTACATCAAATTTTTGTACAAGCAAAACATGGTCATCGACTAGATAACTAACTGACTAAATGAACCCTCTCATCTTACTGAGTGAAAAGGGACTTGCCAAAGGAAACCCCAAGAGTTTCTTTTAATATATACCCTATTTGGTGGTGTGCTTGGGACCATTTGGTAAGCTCGAATCCGGTCCAGATGAGTTTTACTGTGGTGGGTCTTTAAGCGACGGTTTTTTCCCAACTTGGTGGCTTGGTGGACTTCCATTTGTCTAGTGCTTTCAAGTAGTATTTTAGTTGGTCGTTTCAAATAAAAATATGTACCCTATTCTTTTAGATAAAAACGCGTAAAGTACTTTTTTTGGTACTTGAAATATATACCTAACTTTTGGTTTTATTAAGAAATGATAAAAAAAAAATATCTTAACATTCGAATTTGTTTATGCGTCTAGTTGCTACGTACTGCATATCAGGTTTTTTTTTTAAAAATAATGTTTTTTTTTCTTTTAAAAATATGACAATAGGGTACTCAAATTAAAGAAACTAAAATGCTCATTGTTATGGTGTACTTTTTTTTTAAAAAAAATATCGTATAAAAAGTTACAGAATAAAAAAAAAAAGGTCAACGTTAGGTTATACCACAAATATCCCTCCAACTTACAAGATTACCCATGCAACTAGTTTCATGGATATAAATTGATGAATGACCCATGCAACTTGTTTCGTGGGTATGAATTGATGAAGGTTAATACTCTTTTTTTTAGCCTCCATGATCTCAGCCATTAACTTTTTAATCTAAATGTTTACAATCATTTTTACACTTTGTAAGTTAATACTCTTTTGTATTTAATCTTTTCCACTTATATCTAACTATAATTTTCAAATATAAAATTTTCAGAAATATAATAAACATTACTCGTTAAAGAATCAAATGAGTATAAAAACAAAAGTAAACGTGCATGATGTAAATGAGTGGATAATATTGTTTTATGGGAGAATAAATTCATTTGCATCTCATAAACATCTACAGAAAAATGGGTTTAAGCAATTAGTTAGAGAGATTACAATAATTATGACCCTTTTTATAACTTATACAATTGTTATCACTAATTTTTAATTATTTTTTTTAAAATCTTGATATCATATTTATTACTTTAACCTCCTTGTTTTATTACATAATTTAGTGGCATTATATTATGATTTGATCCTAAGATGTATGAACACATTTGTAAACATTCAGGGGTTATTTGTTTTTTGCTCAGAAGCACTTTTGATCTCTTTTATCTGCACCGCGCAGACGCACGCACCAACACCACCACCACCTACCACCACCACCATTAGTTTATTTAAATTTCAGTTTATTTCAGCAGCCTGCAGACGTTAACAAACAAACAGTCTTCTTCTTGCAGACTGCAGACCTTTGGTCCACCTCTTCTTCTGCAGATGTGGTTCGCAGCTGCAGACCTTTTCATGCAGAAAAAACAAACAACACCTTAGTCTCTTCATAATTTCTACAATATCTATAAATTTATAGGGTTTTTTGGTATGAGATAAATCGATGAAGAATAATGGTTTGAGGTGTTTCATAATTTATTCTTTGATATGCGGTGGAGACTAAATCAATAATTAATTTGCCTTCAAAAAAAAAAAATAATATTGCCATTTTGGTATTGCTATTGATTTTGGATGTGATTTGGTGTTATACGGTGGTCGGTGACGTGTGGGGGTTGTCAAGAGATTGTCGATGGTGCCATGGTGGTTATTAAAAATTTAATTTATGCCAAACAACATGCACAGTTTATATAAATTACATGAAAGTTTTATAGCAGTGTGGATGATCACATATTACCATGTTTTAGAAGAGTTCTGAAATTTGTTTTTCTCCTTTAGGTATTGTAGGATTTTGTAGGTCAATTAACATATAAAAAAAGTTACGTAGTATAAAATTAGTTTGTAACTATCTGTTTTGGAGGGGAGTAGGGGACCAAAAATTATAACTGTTTATTTTTAGGAGTCATTTTCACTTGTTGCAATATTGAAATATCAGGATTTCTTGAAAGATTGGTACCAATAAAAAGGGAATTCCATTTAAATATGTTTTTATAACTCAAATACGTATTAAATTTGTTAAATGTCAAAAGTGCACTTTACATCCTAAAGCTAAAATCCTTAAAACTAAAAATTGGTTAACCGTACCATAACCATATT
The DNA here is from genome assembly GCA_030844895.1 of Ambrosia x helenae. Taxonomy (NCBI): domain Eukaryota; kingdom Viridiplantae; phylum Streptophyta; class Magnoliopsida; order Asterales; family Asteraceae; genus Ambrosia; species Ambrosia x helenae. The sequence continues at coordinate 121,012 of JAUTDX010000609.1, forward strand.
AACATGTTTTTACTATATCTATACGCACACATAAACACACATGAACATGTTACATAAAAAACATAAATGAGTTGTTGGTCTAGTAGTACTAAATCGTTAGATAAGACTTGCCCTTTCAGGTAGTGAGAGTTCATTTCTGAACATGTTACATAAAAAGCATAAATGAGTTGTTGGTCTAGTAGTACTAAGGCTGGATAATACTTTGCTTTTTCAAATAGTGAGAGTTCATTTCCCATGACTGATAAAAAAGTATAGTTTAGTAGTAGAATTAAAGAGTGTGTGAGTTGTTATTCTAAAACACAATAAGATACAGTTGCAAGATTGTGAGGTTCAAATTTTTGCAAGATAAAATAAAGGTGAAATTAAGATGTTATCTCGTTTAAAAAAAACATCTCTAAGTTGATGATTTAGCTTGATTGTGCTTTACATTAGTAAAGAACACCTCTAGATGGTGACTCAAATTTCTTGAGAGAACCAATACTATGTTTTTTTTAATGGATTCCAACTTGAAATGAAATGTTCTCCAATTCTAAAGAATTCCATGAAACAAACAAAAGCTTAATGTTAATAATGACAAAAAGAAAGTGTTAACAGCAAGTAGAGTTGCTGTCAAAGAAGTTTTTGGGTATTTTTATAAGATTTAAAATGGTAGTATTACAAGATGTTAAATTGAAACTTCTATACCAAAACATCTCATAAAAAGTCTAGATTGTGATCACAATAGTTTCTCCCAATCTGGAGAAACACGACTCAACGGGTACTAAACGGATTTGAGAAAATACGAGAAAAGATTTCTGCTCCAGTGAGTTCGAATCCAGTTTCCGCTCGGTTCATGCCTTAGACCTCTTGAAGGGCATCTACCCATTGTAAGCTGCATTTTAGACGGTCCACATTGGTTTAGCAAGATACTGGTGGGGTTCATGAGTTTTTGTTAATGGATTCTCACAGTAAAAGAAATATGGAGAAAAGAATACTTTTCCATACTATATAATGTTAAGTTTATGCTGGAATATAATATCACAATTGCTACATCAAATAAGAAAGAATAATAATGACTAGCAACTGATAGATGTCAGATTATTGTGCTCTCTTCAGGTCAGAAAGCACTCCTCTATCTTGATTTCCCCTCTCATTGTAAATAACCTACAAACAAATGCAAGTAAAGCAAACAAGATATGAGATAGAATTCGTTACTAGTGTCAAGTTATTCTATGACTTCCTATTTTTCTTTCACTGTGTATTTGATCATAACCCTTCGTTACAAAAGGTGGCAATTTTCGATTGGGTTGAGGCTGGATTGTTGGGTCATATTTTATCACTAATGGGTTGATCAAACGGGTCCCAAATGTATTTTTAATGCATGTAACCTTCTAAATCAGTTTATTCAAAAACTAGTATTTTTATTGTAATTATATACATTTTCTAACCGTATTTAAAACAATACTCAGTGGCATAAAAAAGATTTAAGGATGAATAAAAGAGCCTTTGTGAGTCAACCGGCGCGCGTCCAGGTCCATATTGAAAAGGAGTAATGGAAATAAATATCCCAACTATTGACTATTGGCCAATAACAGTCCCAACTACGAAAATAACCACTAGCGGTCCCAACTTTCGACATATTGGCCACCAATGGTCCCAAACTAACTGAGGCTAACTCCGTTAGTGTAATGCTGATGTGGCATGCTTAGGTGGCAAAATGATCCTACGTGGCATCCAAGGTGGCAAAAATGATCCTGCGTGGCATGCCACGTTAGCATCACACTAAAGGAGTTAGTGATCAGACTAACTGGGACCATTGGTGGCCAATATGTCGAAAGTTGGGACGCTAGTGGTTATTTTTCGTAGTTGGGACTGTTATTGGCCAATAGTCAATAGTTGGGATTATTTATTTCCATTACTCCTATTGAAAAAAGAAAACTTATTGAGTTTTGACAGAGCAAACATTAACCCATTACCCGACCCATCTGACCCACCCATTTTGCCGCCTCCCTATTTTTTTCAAAACTGCTTGCTACTTTACCTTATCAATGATTCCATATTCAACAGCCTCACTTGGACTAAAGTACTTTGGACGCCTTATATCTTCTTCAATCTGCTCTGTCGTCTTGCCAATGTGCTTTGAATAAAGTTTTACCTTCAGTCATAATATAAAAAAAAAAAAAAAAAAGATTAAGTAACCAATTAGTCAAATCGGTTTTTTTTAGGCAGACGAAATTAAACTCAAGTCCTCCTGTATACCAATTCTGTTTTCACATTCTTTATTTCTCTTCTCATAATCTCAACATCTGTTGCTTGACCTTGAACCTTGCGATTGGCTGCAAAACAACCGAGAATCATCATCGCATTATTGTTGGACATTCGGACTCGCAGTCGAGCATTTGTACAAAATCACTTGTTTTTTATTTTTTGCAAAGTTTTTTTTTATCTGTTTTATTTTTATGCTTTTTTACCTGTTTTATCATGATGGTTGAAGAGGCAGGGCTGAACGGTTTCCCTTTGCACCAGCAGCCAAAAGCAAGGCAGCCTCTCCCCATTGCATTTCCAACACACAGTGTAAAGATCGGCGGCTTCACATATCTGCACATTTGAAAAAATACCGGCATTTATTCCATTTCCTATATCACCATTAACTATCAATGTTAAGAACATATGAAACTATAAAGAATTATAAGCATAGTTATCAAAGGCGCTAGGCGTACTCAAGGCGTAAGGCCTCGCCTGGGGCCTAGGCGCGAGGCGCAAAAAAAGCGAGGGCCTGAGGTAAAAAAAAGTGAACAAAAAAATAAAGTAAAAATATATTAAAATAATACTATTTTTCATTTAGCTAGTATCAAAAAAAAGTTCTAAAATATTGATCTATTAGTGTATTGAAGTAGTTTTTCTTAGATAAAAGTAGAAATGTGGCTGAAATCTAGCCATAATTTAACGAATTTGGCTGGAAACTCTTCGAATTTGGGAATCTAGCTGAAATTCGCGCCTAAAACCATCACCTGGAGAATTAATGCACAATTTTCTCGACTCAAGGCGCAAATGCATCGACTCGCCTTAAAAATGGGCCTGGCGCAAGAGGCGATGGCTTTTTAACAACTATGATTATAACTTATAAGTTATAACAAGTTGGCATTCACTAATTTAAAGTTTAAATATAAATA
>JAUTDX010005980.1:0-32897 GCA_030844895.1 Ambrosia x helenae
TCAAATTTCCACTGCGGGGTTTATACCGCGAGGCGCGTGACATACCAGGATCCCATAGCCATAAGTCACAGGAACGAACTCTAAATGCCCAAACCATTTAGTTCGTTTTCAAAACCAAGTTTAGTTAAGCTGCGGAAGCGTAAACCAAATTTAAACCTTTTAAAACCATGCGCAAACAACGCACCCAAATTAAAACCATACAAAACATAATATATAATTTATGTGTATGCCCGAGAGCCCAAATGCAGTGAAGTGTACAGTGCTTTCTAATCCTGGCACCGGAAGCTAACTACCTGCAAAAGCATGTAAATCGTGGTCAACAAACAATGTTGGTGAGTTCACTAAGTAAAGTAGGTGAGTAAGTAAAAGCGTAGGTTTCCAAACCATGTAACCAAATGAAAGTGTCGGTCTCACAGACCACATAACAATAAGTAAGAACGTCGGCCTCCTTGGCCACAAGTAAACAGCTAATTCAAATGTCAGGGGTAGCTAGCCCACTCATGATAACTAAAACCGGCGAATACCGAACTACTAATGAACAAGTTCCCATAACAGGGATAAGATGCCTTGCATCATTGTCCATCGACAATGATTTATGTTTGAAGCTAATAGTTCACATCCGTGCCCCCAGCACGATGTGAGGTTTGTTAGACCTAATAGCGCTATCAACTAATTAACCCGCTTGCCCAACCGGCAATTGATTCGGTATTTTTTTGAAGGACTTAAACGATGTGTTTGGTTTAGTTCATCAAGGACATATATATGAATTAGTAAAAATAGATTCACCACGTGAACCATGCACCCCAAATCCGGGATGTGTAAAAGTAGTCCGAACCGAACCGGACTAGAAACGTTAAGTAGTTGTCTCAACCCGAGACGCATGCTTTTGAGAAAAGAGTAGTGAAACTCACCTTATCGCGTAAGCAAAGAATCCAAACAGCAAGTATTATATGCTACCGACACCCTAATAACAGTGTCACTACGTGAGTATAGGCGTAACATCATTACACCATATAACTCGTTTGTCCAAGGCGTTTTAAATATTCAAAAGTGTGTATGCGACGCCTATGATTCTACATGCAATAGTAAACCCTACGGACTCGTTGGTGAATGAGTTGGTTATAATTAGTTTCTACAGCCCATATGTGTCTAAAACATGTGTACTTCCGTTATATGTCAATTTTAGATCACCTAAGACCTCAAGTAATCACATAGTCACATAATACACAATCTGTGTTTTCAGGACAGATTGTGCGCCATCAAAACGAATTTATTTAAAATAGTAAACCAGTGAGTTATCCTCCCAAATTTTTACTGAATTTTCTTTGGGATTCACTTGGCAATACCTATTTTTGTTTTGTCTTAATTCCAAACACAAAAATTATAAAAATTCGTACAACACAGCAGTGTTCAGAAAATTTCCACAACAGGTCAGTTTAGTAGGAAAATTCTTAAAAATTGTGTATTCATCCAAACGAGATGAATCCACTTGGAAAAGCTCTATTTTTCCAGTATTGACCTACTGTAAAAATTTCATAACCTAACTCCTTGTAAATCTCAAGTTATGGCCATTTAAAGTTAACCCAATTTACAAATCCGAAAATCTGATATGACCCCTAATCAATTAAAATTCCAAAAACGACTCATCCTACGTCCAAAACACATGATTTTACCCATTATGAAAAGCTAAGACCAGGTGTGACCTAACCATGCCAAGAAAACCCTAAATTATTATGTTAGAGCCGTGTTACAGCTCCTACAAGTTGACTAACCATTCTGTCCAGATTTTAGTTTTCGCCTAAATCATACTTTATCGCCTACCGTGTGCACAAAAACTATTAACATTCACCAATCATCAACACAAAACATTCCTAATACCTATTTTATCAGATTCTATGATTAAACATGTCAAGATCAAAGCTTTAAAAATCAAAACACCAATTACTTGCGCAACAAGTATCCTACGATGTTACTAAGCGTTTATGAGTATGTTTAATCCATTTAATCTTCAAAAAGATTCATGCTTTAATGTTTTATAAACTCATTCAGACCTGGACAAACTTATTATATGATTTTTATTAATGAAAACACAAGATAAAAGCATGAGAAATCGTAAGATATACCCTTAGCTCTCTCAATCGATCAATCGCGCGCCTTGGAGCCTCCCAATTGATGATCTTGAGCCTTAGCAGAGGTAGTTTGAGTGAAATATTCGTGTGGGGCAGTAAGGGGGCGATTAGGGTTGAGTATGGGGTTGCATGGGAGTTTAGTTGCTTAAATATAAGTTTAAGGCGGTTTAGACCCGTCAGTTCGTTTCGAGCGCCCGCTCGGTGCCTGTGAGCGGCCGCTCACAGGTCCGGGTGGCGCGCTCTTTTCTCGTTTCGTCTCCCGACGCGTTATCCTTCGACGTTTTCGTTATTTCGGACCGTAACAAGTGTAACCCCATGCATTAAGACCCTAATCAACCTCATGCTCCACTTTTAATGATTTCTATTAACGTGTTGGTTTAGGTTCACATAATCACGTATGGTTTTCACATAAGTTTATTTTTCACCAACGTCCGAGGTTCACTAATCATGCAATCACACATTGACTCACAACCATGCACGTATGTCTTATCTAACTAACCCTAGTTAAGTATAATGCAAGGAATGTAACTAGAGTTTAGTTAAAGTGAGAACCTGAATTTTCGGGGTATCACATCATCCCCAAGTTGAAAAGAATTTCGTCCCGAAATTCAGCAAGTAAACAGTAAAGCCAGCTAAAAATGTATGCTTGGTTTCCGGATGTCACATCATCCCCAAGTTGAAAGGAATTTCGCCCCGAAATTCACTTTGAGCGAGCTGCTTTATGTTCGGCATTTGATCTATGCACAGGTTCAGGTTCAGAAAAGAGGTGTGGATATTTGAGCCGCATCTGATCTCTGCGCTCCCACGTGTATTCCGGTCCTAGACGGGAATTCCGTTGTACGTTAATAATAGGTATAGTGTTCTGTTTGAGTTTCTTGACGCCCCGCTCAAGAATCTCCACTGGTTCTTCCATGAACCGTAGCCGATCGTCCACCTGGATCTCCTCCAGTGGCACCATTAGTGTTGTATTCAACAGGCATTTCTATAGATTTGGTACGATATGTGGGATACATCGTGTATCCCACCAAGTTTGTTAAGCAGGTTTAACCTGTAAGCTACCAGACCAATCCCATCAACCATCTCGAATGGTCCAACGTTTCACGGGTTCATCTTCCCCCGTTTTCCAAAGCGTGTCACACCCTTTCAAGGTGACACCTTTAATAGTACCTTGTTCCCATTCCGGAGCTCTAAAAGTTTCCTACGCTTATCAGCGTAGCTTTTCTGTCGCTCAAGAGTAGCAGCCATCCGTTTTCTGATTGCACTATCTTCTCAGAAGTTTGGTGCACAAGTTCGGAACCTGTCAGTTGGCTATCCCCAACTTCAGTCCAACATATGGGGGATTTGCACTCCCGTTCATAAAGTGCCTCAAAAAGTGCACACTGGATCAAAGTGTCATAACTATTGTTATAAGAGAATTCAATCAAAGGCAAGTGCTTGTCCCAACTGTTTCCAAAGTCCACCACGCACGCTCGCAGTAGATCTTCTAGTGTTTGGATGGTACGTTCACTCTATCCATCCGTCTGGGAGTGATAGGCTGCGCTCATGTCCAAATGAGTTCCCAAGGCAATTTGGAGAGTTTCCCAAAAATGGGAAGTAGATCGCGCGTCGTGATCCAATATGATAGAAGTAGGCATCCCATGCCTAGAGAAAATTTTCGTAATACAAAAGCGGCTAGACGTTCCAACATGTCCGCCTCTCTAATTGCCATGAAATGCGCTGATTTGGTCAGACGGTCAATAATGACCCAAATCATATCGTGCCCGCTGGGCGTTTTAGGAAGTTTGGTGATAAGTCCATGGAAATACCATCCCATCTCCACATGGGATTTTCCGGTTGCTGAAGTGGGCCCGAAGGTTTCTGATATTCAATCCTAACCTTGGCACACATTAAGCACTTACTAACATAAGTGACTTTCTCAGCTTTCATGTTTGGTCACCAGTAAAGAGTTTGAGATCTCGGTACATTTTATCCGAACTAGGATGTACCGAATAACGAGGGGTGTGTGCCCCATCGAGCACTAGTTGTCTGAGATCTCCAACACGTGGAATCCAGACTTGATTCATGAAGTGCTGAAGACCCTATGTCCTCCATTCCAGGTGCTTATCAGCACCGTGCAAGGTTTCAAGCCGATGTTTTCCTTTTCAAAGCCACGCCCTGGGCTTTACGTATCTTAACATGAAGATTAGATTGTAGGGTAAGTTGCAAGGCTAACCTTCCCTGAATGTTACTTGATGGCACAGTCATAACCATTCAGGAGTCTGACCCATCGGCGTTGTCGTATGCTTAGCACCCTCTGGTCGAATATATGCTGGAGACTTTTTATGATCTGTGAATTCGTGCACTCTGTCCCGTAGAGGTAGTGCCTCCAAATTTTGAGAGCGAAGACCTCCGCTCCCAGTTCCAAGTCGTGAGTGGGGAAATTTTTCTCATGAACTTTTAGTTGTCGTGAAGCATATGTGATCACCTTTTCGCGTTGCATCAAAACACACCCTAGACCTTGGATAGATGCATCATAGTACACCACAAAGTCCTTCGTACCCTCAGGTAATGATAATATTGGAGCACTGCAAAGTTTAGTCTTTAGTAATTGAAAAACAGCTTCTTGGGCATCTTCCCACTTGTAGATAATCCCCTTCTGTGTCAAAGCAGTGAGGGGTTGAGCGATTTTGAGAATCCCTGAATGAATCTGCGATAATAACCTGCAAGGCCAAGGAATTATCGGACCTCCGTGGGAGTTCTTTGGGCCTCCCATCTTTAAATCGCATCAATCTTAGCGGGATCGACCTGTACTCCTGCCTCGTTCACCACATGACCCCAAATTGGACCTCACGAATCCAGAAGTCGCACTTGGAGAATTTTGCATATAACTGCTCACTTTTCAGAAGTTCCAAGATCAGTCGTAGGTGTTGCTCGTGCTCTCCCCTACTCTTGGAATAGATCAGAATGTCGTCTACGAACACTATGACAAATTTGTCTAGATAGGGTTTGCACACACGGTTCATGAGGTCCATGAACACAGCTGGTGCATTGGTCAGCCCGAAGGGCATTACCAAAAATTCATAGTGCCCATAACGAGTTCGAAAGGCTGTCTTTGGCACATCCTCCTCTCGGACTCTCAGTTGGTGATACCCCGACCTCAAGTCAATCTTGGAATAGAAACTCGACCCCTGAAGCTGGTCGAATAGATCATCAATACGAAGTAAAGGGTAGCGGTTTTTAATTGTCACCTTGTTCAATTCCCGGTAATCGATACACATACGGGAACTCCCATCCTTTTTCTTAACAAATAAGACTGGAGTTCCCCAAGGTGAAGAACGAGGTCTAATGAAACCCCTGTCCAATAGCTCTTGGAGTTGGGTGGATAGTTCTTGAAGTTCGCCTGGTGCTAGGCGGTATGGTGCACGCGCAACTGGGGCGGCTCCTGGTGCATGGTCAATTTGGGAAGACATCTGGAAAATCCTGAACTACAGGGATGTCCTCAATTTTTGTTTTAACTTCAGTTCGAGTATCAGAAGTGTTAGCCAATATGGCTGGATAGCCCTTCCGAATAAACTTCTGGGCTTTCAGGAAAGAGATGATGCCCATCATGGCACCACCACGATCACCCTGGACAGATAAGAGTTTTCCACTAGGGAGAGGGATACGAACAATCTTCTCCTGACAGAGAATTTCAGCGTGTTGCTTGGACAACCAGTCCATGCCAACCCCGAGATCAAAGCTTCCAAGGGTGATAGGTAGAATGTTGATGGCAAACGATTGTCCATCCAACTCGTGCTTATAGTCACGATGAATATGGGTTACCTCAACAGGCTTTCCATCAGCTAACTCCATGTTGTACGGGGTATTAAGAAAAGTAGGAACCATCCCTAGTTGTTTGTTAAGTTTTGATGACACAAAACTATAGTCCGCACCAGTAATCATAAGAGTGTCGTATCCGTCACGACCTTGTTATCAGTCCTAGCTTCCCTAATGCCAATCACGAATGCTTTCCCACGAACCCCATTGTTGCTGTTCCCGTTGTGGTAGTTGTTGTTGCAGGACTTATACTTCACACTATCCCACGTTCTCTTGCTATCACCAACAGTAGAAAATGAAGCACCATGCTTCAGAAAGGTACCATGATCAGCAGTCTCATCTGTGAGTCTGCGAGTCAAGTGAAAGATTTGTAGGTGAGCTGCAGTGGCCAAGCCACGAATCTGAGGGCCCCACCCTTTCGGTATAGAGTTCGATCCATTTGTAAGGTAGGTTAAATAGATTCGAGCCTATAGTGGCTATCTCCTGTAGCTTGGTAGTGTAGGCGTCGATCCCAGACCCATCCGTCTTTATATAACAAAATTTCTAGATTTCACCACAAGGTGTTACGTTCTCCTTCCAAGTATTTGTAACTCATCGAGTGTGCATGTAGCATACATTACCCCATCCTGCCTGGGGTAAATGCACATGGCAGGGACTTATACTATCGAAGAAATCAGACGGTCTCCTTTAGTTCCGTTGGAGTCATCGAGGATTACGATCAATAAAAGGCTTGAAAATACGATGTACGTTCAAGGTATAAGAAAGTTCAAATGTGGAAGTCAGGGGAAAAGAATGGTTTAGCAAAATAGATCTTTACTAGCTTGGAAAGATGCGAGGGCCTCAACCACCCTATCGTTGATCATAAAAACTCAGTCTTATCTAAGTTAACAAGGGAAATGAAAGAAAAGATAGGTAAGAAAAGTAAGAGCCAATCGTCGCCATGCTCTGTCTAGATAGTAGAGCCTTCATCCTCACTTTCCGTGTGCTCGTCCTGCTCAGGTTCCCCTTCCATCTCTTATCCTTCCTCTTTTGCGATGTCAGTGTTATATGGTTCTCATCACGTACAATCTCCTTCTCTAGTCCTATGTGAACCAGTTTAGTGGTAAGCTGTACCACTCGTTCCTCCAATCGTGGCTATCAGCCATTAGTAGGTTTCATCCTCCCTTGTGATGTTGCATTACATCGCAGGCTTTACGTAACTCCCCAAGAGTGTGTGTAACAAGTCCCGATCTAACGTGTTCCCATGAATCTACCATATACTTATGAGTAACAGGGATATGCAGTCATACGTCCGCCCGCTCATACTAGGCGTAAGGTACTAAAGTAAGAAATAAGTTCTATATGCGTAACCCAGTCCCGTCTGAGTTTCGAATGGGGTAAGAAAGATCAAGTAGCAAGAAACAGAAACTAATTGTCTCCTTGCTAAGTGACAAAAGATAAGTCTCAGCATTCGAATTCCTTCATAGTTGATTTAATGGTACCACGTCATGCGCATCGTGCAGCTTCCTGTGTACGTGCGCCATAACGCTCGCAAGGCTCCCTCCCTTGTACTATTGTTGTCTCCTCGTCCATGAGGTTAGTTAGGATATTACTCCCAGTAATGCGCCACCTGGTGTAACCCTAGGTTCCCACCATTGACGTGTTAAGAATTAAGTCCAGAACTAGAGATAACATATCTCCCGAAATCATATGTTGTAGATATATGTAGCTAATAGCTAGTTGTGCACTTAAGTTGTGAGTGTACTTATGCTATAATGATTATAGACTAGACTCAACATGCAGTCCTAGTTCACTATAACCAATGGCTCTGATACCAATCTGTCACACCCTCAAATTTCCACTGCGGGGTTTATACCGCGAGGCGCGTGACATACCAGGATCCCATAGCCATAAGTCACAGGAACGAACTCTAAATGCCCAAACCATTTAGTTCGTTTTCAAAAACCAAGTTTAGTTAAGCTGCGGAAGCGTAAACCAATTTAAACCTTTTAAAACCATGCGCAAAACAACGCACCCAAATTAAAACATAAAAACATAATATATATTTATGTGTATGCCCGAGAGCCCAAATGCAGTGAAGTGTACAGTGCTTTCTAATCCTGGCACCGGAAGCTAACTACCTGCAAAAGCATGTAAATCGTGGGTCAACAAACAATGTTGGTGAGTTCACTAAGTAAAGTAGGTGAGTAAGTAGAAGCGTAGGTTTCCCAAACCATGTAACCAAATGAAAGTGTCGGTCTCACAGACCACATAACAATAAGTAAGAACGTCGGCCTCCTTGGCCATAAGTAAACAGCTAATTCAAATGTCAGGGGTAGCTAGCCCACTCATGATAACTAAAACCGTCGAATACCGAACTACTAATGAACAAGTTCCCATAACAGGGATAAGGATGCCTTGCATCATTGTCCATCGACAATGATTATGTTTGAAGCTAATAGTTCACATCCGTGCCCCCAGCACGATGTGAGGTTTGTTAGACCTAATAGCGCTATCAACTAATTAACCCGCTTGCCCAACCGGCAATTGATTCGGTATTTTGAAGGACTTAAACGATGTGTTTGGTTTAGTTCATCAAGGACATATATATGAATTAGTAAAAATAGATTCACCACGTGAACCATGCACCCCAAATCCGATATGTGTAAAAGTAGTCCCGAACCGGACTAGAAACGTTAAGTAGTTGTCTCAACCCGAGACGCATGCTTTTGAGAAAAGAGTAGTGAAACTCACCTTATCGCGTAAGCAAAGAATCCAAACAGCAAGTATTATATGCTACCGACACCCTAATAACAGTGTCACTACGTGAGTATAGGCGTAACATCATTACACCATATAACTCGTTTGTCCAAGGCGTTTTAAATATTCAAAAGTGTGTATGCGACGCCTAGTGATTCTACATGCAATAGTAAACCCTACGGACTCGTTGGTGAATGAGTTGGTTATAATTAGTTTCTACAGCCCATATGTGTCGTAAACATGTGTACTTCCGTTATATGTCAATTTTAGATCACCTAAGACCTCAAGTAATCACATAGTCACATAATACACAATCTGTGTTTTCAGGACAGATTGTGCGCCATCAAAACGAATTTATTTAAAATAGTAAACCAGTGAGTTATCCTCCCAAATTTTTACTGAATTTTTCTTTGGGATTCACTTGGCAATACCTATTTTTGTTTTGTCTTAATTCCAAACACAAAAATTATAAAAATTCGTACAACACAGCAGTGTTCAGAAAATTTCCACAACAGGTCAGTTTAGTAGGAAAATTCTTAAAAATTGTGTATTCATCCAAACGAGATGAATCCACTTGGAAAAGCTCTATTTTTCCAGTATTGACCTACTGTAAAAATTTCATAACCTAACTCCTTGTAAATCTCAAGTTATGGCCATTTAAAGTTAACCCAATTTACAAATCCGAAAATCTGATATGACCCCTAATCAATTAAAATTCCAAAAACGACTCATCCTACGTCCAAAACACATGATTTTACCCATTATGAAAAGCTAAGACCAGGTGTGACCTAACCATGCCAAGAAAACCCTAAAATTATTATGTTAGAGCCGTGTTACAGCTCCTACAAGTTTGACTAACCATTCTGTCCAGATTTTAGTTTCGCCTAAATCATACTTTAAATCGCCTACCGTGTGCACAAAAACTATTAACATTCACCAATCATCAACACAAAACATTCCTAATACCTATTTTATCAGATTCTATGATTAAACATGTCAAGATCAAAGCTTTAAAAATCAAAACACCAATTACTTGCGCAACAAGTATCCTACGATGTTACTAAGCGTTTATGAGTATGTTTAATCCATTTAATCTTCAAAAAGATTCATGCTTTAATGTTTTATAAACTCATTCAGACCTGGACAAACTTATTATATGATTTTTATTAATGAAAACACAAGATAAAAGCATGAGAAATCGTAAGATATACCCTTAGCTCTCTCAATCGATCAATCGCGCGCCTTGGAGCCTCCCAATTGATGATCTTGAGCCTTAGCAGAGGTAGTTTGAGTGAAATATTCGTGTGGGCAGTAAGGGGGCGATTAGGGTTGAGTATGGGGGTTGCATGGGAGTTTAGGTTGCTTAAATATAAGTTTAAGGCGGTTTAGACCCGTCAGTTCGTTTCGAGCGGCCGCTCGGTGCCTGTGAGCGGCCGCTCACAGGTCCGGGTGGCGCGCTCTTTTCTCGTTTCGTCTCCCGACGCGTTATCCTTCGACGTTTTCGTTATTTCAGACCGTAACAAGTGTAACCCCATGCATTAAGACCCTAATCAACCTCATGCTCCACTTTTAATGATTTCTATTAACGTGTTGGTTTAGGTTCACATAATCACGTATGGTTTTCACATAAGTTTTATTTTTCACCAACGTCCGAGGTTCACTAATCATGCAATCACACATTGACTCACAACCATGCACGTATGTCTTATCTAACTAACCCTAGTTAAGTATAATGCAAGGAAATGTAACTAGAGTTTAGTTAAAGTGAGAACCTGAATTTTCGGGGTATCACATTGTTCGTGCCAGTGTTATGTGGATCGTGATTGATTGAAGCCATTCTCTGAATTTAAAAAAAAAAACAAAGTCTGTTTAAAAACGGTTGAATCGAAATTAAACTATTACTCTGTTTTCAATCCGACAGACAAACGATATCAATAATTGTGAGCTGATCTGTTTATATTAAATTGATTGGTTAGATCGAATTTAATTGACCAAGCTCTGATACCAATTGTTAGGATCTGAGTTTGATTGTTTTGATATATTTAAAATAAGATGAGAAATGAATGATGTAAGTATATATGGAAAGTGCAGCGGAATGATAAACTATAATCAAAACAACAGGAATAAATGTTTTCAATGATCAAATGCTTTCATTAATTGAAAGATTACAATCAGTACAAATACTCCCCCTCAGCCTGATCACATAGTGATTGTTTGTCTGAGAGAATGTTTGTGTGTGATGTAATAGAACAGTACAAGCACTGTTCTATTTATAGACAAACCTAAACCATTGATGACCTGTGCTGACGTCACCTAAGATAGTGACCTCTAACAGAATAACAACATAAAACATCTGCCCTATACAAACTACTGTTATATTACAAAACACTGTAAAGTAAACTACTGCTAAGGGAAAACTCTAATGGTCTTGCAACATCTGTTGGAGTCTAAGTGCTGTTGACTCCAACAGACCTTTAGTCTTCAGTACTTGATCAGCAGTTGTTTCTTCATCAGACCTTTGGTCAGCAGTTGTTCTCTATCAGTTGTTCTCTAGCAGTCCTTTGTATCAGCAGTTGTCATAGCAGTTGTTTGGATGGAACAGTTGTTAGGGTCAGCAGTCTTTTGGAAGAGTATGTTGTAAAGACTGTTTATTTGTGTGAATCAACTGTTAGCATATTTTGGCTTTTCAATCATCTGTTCTTCTCCAGGTCAGCAGACCCAACATAAAGTTTTGTATTATTGTTTTTTTTCTTTTCTTGGTTTTTGTTATTATTTTTATTTTTGAGTCTTTTAGCAGGTTTTCGTGTTTGTTTAGGCATGGAAAATTACACCATGAACGGGTCCCATGTAGTTAATTATATATAATTGGGATTTTTGTTCGAGGGTTGGGTAATAAAAGATTTTTTTTTTCTAAACATTAAATTTGATTAACTTTCTGCGAAAAAAGTTCTTCGTGTAATGCGAGGAGCCTGGGCTGACCTATTCGCTATACACGAATAGTAATTACCCCGGATAGTTTATACTTTATTCACTCGCGACGCGCGTTGAGATCACCAGTGTCCTTCACGTTACGCTAGTTGATTAAAAAAAATTCCACCCTGTTTTTCTTCCACCACCGTTCACCACCATTTCACCACATGTTTTACCATCATCCACCACATTCCACCATCTTGCATTTCAAGTACGTTTCCTGCATTTTTGTATATTGAGTCGGTTGAGTCTGTATTTTTTTAGAGTCATTTATTTTTATTTTGAGTCAGTTTTCTCTTAACCCAATTTGGGGATATCTTTCCTTCAAGTGTGGGGATGATGGAGAGAGTCAGGTTTGAGTCATTGGTTTGTCTAATATATTTTATTGCAGGTTTGGATCTAGCCACCCGTACTCAATCTCCATTCGGGTGGGGACGACCCAACAATCATTTAAGGCAACCATTTGTTTTTATATTTTCTCCTTAGTTTTTATTTGTCAGGTTGAGTCAAAGGTCGCGAATGAAATGCTATACGGCCTGTTTAGAAGGACAACTTCAGATCGCTTGCAGCTACATCGCTTATATCCAGGGGAGTCTGTTCCTTTTTTGTTGTATTTTTTTTATTTCTGCTTTATTTTATTCTACTCTCACATTGAGAACAATGTGTCGTTCAAGTGTGGGGATGGAAACTTCGTTTTTATTTTTAGGTAGTTTGAGTCATAAAAATTTTAAAAATCCAAAAAAAAAATAAAAAATTGAAAAATGTCCCTGATCTTTTGTGCATTTTTTATGGAAAATGATAGTAAAATTGGGATTTTTTGGTTTTCAAAATATTATATGTATGAGAATATAAATGGATTGAAAGCGTGTTTGCTTAAGATGTGTCGGTAGGCCCAGCTAGCTTTGAAAGGTCCTAGGATTGTTCTTAATATACCTTAATAAATCATGAAATCTTGTGGGTTCTCATCTTAGGAGAAACGGTAGAACTGAAACCGCTGATAGTAATTAGAGGTACCACTGTAGGTTGAAAGCCCATATGTATTATTAATTAAATGGCACACTTGATCCTTTTATGAGAATAAATCCGGTGAAAAGTGACGCCAAAAAAAAATCCACATGCCCATCAATTGAGCTAGACCAAAAAAAAATGAAGCCTCTGGTCGAAATTCCCTCGAGGTCAAGTTGAAAAATAAATACCAAAGCTCATGTTGTCGCTCTTGGGGATGATGACTCTGATTGAGACAACCTCTGGGTTAGGTATGGAAAAAAAATGTGTCTAAGCTCATAAACTTCATCCATCATCCATCATAAATTTAATTTCTAATACATTAGGAGTTTAGTTTGCAATGGTTGGTAAATCTATATGGTTTAACCTTTGCTTCGAAAGCTTGAGGTGGGATTAGGTGAAGCTGAATATCTTGGGTGTGAGACCCATAGATTGATTGTAAACATGAACTTAATTGCTACACATGATTGGGGCCTGATTAGCTGGTGGTTGGGTTTAGGTGGACAACAATACCGACAGTTTTGGTTGATGCGTGATTAGATCTTAATTAATGAACCTTAAAGTTTTTCAAACCGAGAGTCCTAATTATGATTCCATTGCATTCTTTTTCGAGGACGAAAAAGGTTTAAGTGTGGGGATGTTTGATGTGTTGCAAAACACATCTCTTTTCCTATGTATTTTGTATACTATTTGGTCATGTTTTATTCGTTTCGTGTTGTTTTTATTATGTATTTATTTATTTCATTATTTTATAGGTGTTCGTGAGAAATGAGCTTAAAACAGTGAATAATAAACAAGACGCGAGCACCTAGTGTTATGGACGTTGGAGCGTAAACGAGCAGCTTTGGTCGAGCCAAGAACACCCTATTTTAGCTTGGAGTTTAATAATAATAATAATATAGTTGGAAATTTTGAGACAAGAGTCTACTAAAGCCACCGACCCAAGCGTAAACACACCTAAGTCCAAAATAAAGTCAATAAAGAAAACGGCTTCAACAAAATAAATGAACGGCATATAATATTATTTTGAAGATCATTATTTTGGGGGAGACAATATTATATCTTCGAGACAACACATCTTGATCAGCCGCCACTAGGAATCGATAGCAACAGCACTCCTAATTGTTTTTTTAGAGGTTAATTGAAGGCCAGGAAGGCTTGGGTTCAAGACTGATGCTACGGGTTCGATCATTAAAAGTTTTAGTTTTTATATTTATTTACTCCGTGTTCATGAATATTGAGACCATGATTAATTTTTTATGTTGAACCTTTGTTTTTATTGTTTTTTCATTACTATGAGTAGCTAAATCTTGAACCACTACCTAGGTTCTATGATGACTACATGTTAATTTTATAGTTCTCGGTTTTGGATTTATTTATTGAATGGTTAATGTTTTGGTAACGATTTGGTTGGTGTTTATTATGATGTGTGTGTGTATTTAAGTCTAATTTATTATTTTTGATAGTTCCATAATCGTCTTAGTGAATGTCTTTCATGTTTGGATGATTATTAGGGTTGCTTGCTTTGTGCTCGTAGCTTAGTTTTATGGTTTTGGATCCGAAAGCCATAGGAACTTGATTAGAGAATTTAGAGGACTTTTGTATTCTTCCATTCTTGAGACCGGGAGGTGATGGAATGTTGGGTTGTCTAGAGCTTTAGGTGTTAGGTTTTGGGTGAGACCGGGAGGTGATCCTAGCCTAGTTGTCTTTAGTTTCTTGTAATTCCAAGTCATAGTTAACCCAATTAAATTACTCCTTTACATCTTCGGGTGTATTGTGATTAGAGAGACCGGGAGGTGATCGAGTCATTAGAGTACCTTTACATTCTTAGTGAGGTGAGACCGGGAGGTGATCCGAGCTAGACAACCAGTGTTTTATTCCTTAGATTCTTTGGGGTGTGTTAGTGAGACCGGGAGGAGATCTAGTACGTCTTAAGGTTTCTTAAGTTATCCTTAGAATCTGGCATCCATTCAGTTTTCCATTACCGAGAGTTGTGAGTTTACATGTAGGATTCTTGACCTAGGTAGTTGCCTTCCTATCCTGACATTTTCCTCGGTTATCAGTGCTGTCTTTTTATCTTATTTATTTATTTTATTTATTTTAATTAATTATTTAAAAAACCTAAAAACCAACTATTAAACCATTTATTTTAAGTCTTAGTCGAGTCTAGTTTTGTTTTCTATTAGTGTCCTGTGGATTCGATACTCGGACTTACTTATTCTGTACTGCATTGATAGGTACACTTGCCTGTCGTGTGGTCTAGTTTAGTTGAGTCTGTTTTATATTAGGTGTCTAGGTTAGGTATTTATTTATAGACCATACATAGCACATCAGAAAAAAAAATACAAAATGCTTCAAACCAGTTTCGAACTTGAGACCTCAAAGCACACAAATACACTACAAACCACTTCACCACCAAGCCATTAATATATATATATATATATATATATATATATATATAGGGTAGGGTTCAATTGAGAACCAACCCTTACTTAGGAACCTTAGGAACTAATCTCATCCATCCATTTTCAATGGCATGATGGTAAATATGTTAAACATTAATTAAATTTTTAATTAAATCAAGGGGTAATGTTGTCTTTTGGATTATGATTATTAATAGGTTATTTATTATCAATTGTAACTGACAAACACCACAATAATAAAGCAATTAGCGATTTTGTATCCTTCAACATACGTAAAAAATGTGTAGAAATCGAATGAAGACAAACAAATCATATACATCTACGTATGAAGGTGCGAAATTTTATTGTTATTCTTAATCAATCGTCGTTTATATCATTGTTATTGTTTTATCAATCGTTGTTTGATTCAATTGATTTTCGTAAATAGTTTCAAATTTTTAGGATGATCGAGATTCGATTTTAGGGGTATTTGAAACCCTAGTAAAAATATTTTCAGAATGATCGAGATTCGATTTTAGGTCTGTATTTTGAATATACACCTGTGTATACATAATATACACCTGTCGAACATAGAGGTTATATAGTTTTGATATTATACATTGGTGGATATTTATAAAAAAGGTAATCGACCAAACCCTAATTAAGATTACCAGGTGAAAAAGTAGGAGACGCTTTATCGGTAAAAATTGATTATACACTTGTGTATACTATACGTTGGTGTATATAACAGACTGTGTCAACAAAAGTGATAAGTAAAACATAGTTTTTAATACGTTGGTTTATATTAAAGCGTATTTACACTTATTAATGTGTAACATACTGTACATTAGTGTATAATCTAATACACAGATAATGTGTGATATATAGTGGGTTATACACTGATGTATATGATATTATTATACACTGATATAAAACACTGATGTATATGATATCATGTTACACTGATATTATACTCTTATATTATACACTAATGTATATTCACCTTTAGGTGCGTATACACTAATGTATATAGGTATATCCAACTGTAGGTTTGTATACACTGATGTATAAAAGTGATTTGTTTTTTTTTTCTTTTGTATTCCCAGATGTATCCAAATTGCTCTACTTAGGAAGAATAATGTTACACTAATATTATGTTACACATATATTATACTCTTATATTATACACCAATGTATATAGGTATATCCAACTATGGTGTATAATACGTCACTTGTCTTGTAAACCTGCTGTGCATACTGTACATTAGTGTATAATCTAATAGTGGGTTATACACTGATGTATATGATATTATTATACACTGATATTAAACACTGATGTGTATGATATTATGTTACACAGATATTATACTCTTATATTATACACCAATGTATATAGGTATATTCACCTTTAGGTATGTATACACTGATGTATATAGGTATATCCAATTATGGTGTATAATACGTCGCTTGTCTTGTAAACCTGTTATGCATACTGTACATTAGTGTATAATCTAATAAACTGATAATGTGTGATATATAGTGGGTTATACACTGATGTATATGATATTATTATACACTGATATTAAACACTGATGTGTATGATATTATGTTACACTAATATTATACTCTTATATTATACACCAATGTATATAGGTATAGTCACCTTTAGGTGTGTATACACTGATGTATATAGGTATATTCACATTTCGGTATGTATACACTGATGTATATAGGTATATCCAACTGTAGTTTTGTATACACTGATGTATAAAAGTGATTTGTTTTTTTTTTCTTTTGTATTCCCAGATGTATCCAAATGGCTCTACTCAAGAAGCAAATAAGGAACATGATCGTATTTTGAAGGAGGCATATGAGCTGGATAAAATGAAAAACATGAAGTTGATTTGAAAGTTTTTATGTGATTATGGTTTCGTGTGAACAATTTAAGTTGTTTATTTTTGATAGTTTTCTAAAACTTTTATGATATGGTCATATCAAACTTTTGAATGATATTAATGGTTTATATTTGTTAGCGAAACATCCAATTTGTATCATTGGACTGCCCTGTCCATGATATACACCAACGTATATAGGGGAAAATACAAGCCAACAAATATTAGATTCTTGAAATATTCTAATTCAGTAAATATACACCAACGTATATAGGGAAAAATACTAGCCAAACAAAGATGAGTTACTTCAAAAATTCTAAGTAGATATACATTGGTGTAATGGATATAAATTAAAGTTAAAAAGTACATTGGTGTACATAAAATGATTACGTTGTTGTTAATACATCTGTACATCTAATTTTGTGCAGTTTAATTGTTGGTTACGACAAATGTGTGTACATGTACATTAGTGTATATGTAAAAAGTACATTGGTGTATATAAAAGCATTAAACGTGTTAATACGATGCTGTTGTATATATGTATTCATAACTAAACAACAAATTTGGTTCCATTTCAATGACTACATTATCATGCCAAGATATAGACAAACATTAACATTCAATCCATCCGGTACATGTGGCGTCCAATATCTTGTGGGATACAATGTTGTACTAACTACGTTTTCACAAGGCGTTGCTGCAATTGAATCGTTCGATGATTGAAAAACATCTTCTCGATAGTTTTCGTACATTATAATAGCTTCATCCAAAGATCTAAACCTGGCGCCTACATAGGGTTTTACTTCATCTGGTACACTTGGCGTCCAATATCCCATCCCGCTGGGAGATTCATATACGTTGCTGGCAAACGAAACCTACAATGTAAATAATGTAATTAAAAAAAACATTGCAATATACAAATAGTCGTTATACAAAATACCAACTCATATATGATACACCTGTGTATATTCATTACCCCATTTAAACTACAGACTACTGTACTAACATTTAACTAATATGATACACCTGTGTATACAACAGTCGTGTTCTAGTATCTACAACCCATTATAGTTGAACATTAGACAATTGTACAATCATTTAACTACTATGATACACCTGTATATACAACAGTTGTGCAAACATATACCAACTCACATATGATACACCTGTGTATATTCATAAAATCAAGGGGTAATATTGTCTTTTGGTATGTGAGTATTAATAGGTTATTCAGTGTACATCAATGTATAGATGAATAAACATTGAACTAATATACATCAGTGTTCAGTGTACATCGGCGTTCTTATGAAAAAATGTAACGTGATCTGAAAACTGCTATATTTGAATTATACATCGGTGTACTTATGATCTGAAAAATTTTTATACATAAAAATAACTGCTGTGTCGAGAATACAAACCTCCTGTTTCACAAAGGCAAAAACTAAAACCCTAATTGCGAACAAAAAGAAACCAATCATACTGTTAAAAACATTACACACATACCTTGATTCTCAACACTATTTTCCAAAAAAGGGTGTGATTGTGTATTATGATCCTCAATATGATTATTATCCATCACTGGTTATCTTTAATCGATTGATGCCTGGTGGAATGAAGCGTACGAGAGAAAGGAATTTTGGATCGTAAATTTTGGAAGTTATGAATGCAATTGAGTGATATTAGGAGTTTTTGTTGATTGTACGTGATCTTTGTTTCCATCTTTAACACTTTTTTTTAATTAAAATATAAAACATAATTGTTCAATTACCATCCTACCCTTAGATCAAGATTAAAAGATGAATGGCTTAGATTCGTTCCCAAGTTCCTAACTAGTACCTTGGTTCCTAAATGATCTTTTTCCTATATATATATATATATATATATATATATATATAATGAAAAGGTGAAAAATATTAAAAAAAAAAAGAAAAGCACAAAAACCAATGTGAAGTTACTATTCATTTATTAGAACTATATATATATATATATATATATATATATATATATATATATATATATATATATATACTATACTAGGTTAGAGACCCGTGAACTTCACGGGTGAAGAAATATTTAAATAAAACATATTATCGACCTAATAAAATTAAACAATTTTTATAAGGGCAGTGTTAAACTAAAAGTTTAAAACATAACATGAAAGAAAATATAACATGACAAATTAATAACCCGTGTGTTACACGGTGATCTAAAAGCAAAACAAAAAATAAATAACAATATTTTAGTATGCAAGTTGTTTTACTTTATTGAATGTTAGATAATCTAATTGGTATGGATTTTGAATGAATGCAAAATATCATAAAGTTTTTCAATGTAACACAATGATGGATATATCAACGAACTAAAGTTTGATTTGACAAAATTTATAAACAAAGACGGGAATCAAATAATAATTCCCTATTTATTTTAATGGTAGCCAAATGAACATGACATTTAAAGTGATTAAATATAATTTACCAAAACATAAATAATAATAATAATAATAATAATAATAATAATAATAATAATAATAATAATAATAATAATAATAATAATAATAATAATTAATACAGATTTCTATTACAAATGTTGATGTTACAGCATGAAGTGTGCTACTTACAAAACCTAACTCGTCACCCTAACCTTACAAAATATCAATTAGTAGCTTTGTTAGGTGAGGATCTAGTGCGACAGATGTTACGCCCCTTCTTGTTGATGTGTCATCCTTTTGACCAGGAGAAACGAAAAGATGAGTGGGAAGTTAAAGGGTGAAAATACATAAGTTGCTACTATTTGATATCGATCAATAGTTACATAGCACCAGACAATTATACCCTGAATAAAAAACTTAGAAAAAGAAAAAAAAAGTGTTTAATCGACCATGTTGAACCCGTTTTGACCCACCGCCTAATTGCCATATGTGTAAGAATAATTATCACTCTTTCTGTTCCTTTTATTTTCTAGATTAATCAAACTTGTTAAGGTGCAACAGCAGGTATGCAAAGTGCCTCGAGGCTTTCTTAGCTAGTTTCGAGAAAGTTCAGAAATAACTATACTGCAACAAAGATCCATGAGAATTGTTCTTATTTTTGTTAAAGGTGATTAAACTTTAATGATCGTAGTGATACCTTGAGGCTTCAACCAGATGCAAAGAATCTTGAGCCTTCACTTTGAAAGAACTTTCCCAAGCAATTGCCCTTTGGTGAATTTGAAATGGCTCGTCTAACGATCCACATAGCTTTCACCTTGGGGAATTTGAAAAGGCCAACGATCCACATAGCTTTTTCCCACAATCTATAGTAATAACATCAATACTATGTTATTTAAAAATATTTAGACTGAGATCATGATATTAGCAAGTGTCCCATGATCCATATAAATGAGTTGCAATAACGAATATATACATTATGGGACGCCTTTATGTAAATATAGCAAATCAAAAAAACGAAGATATATGTAAATGGAATTATCTGAATAATTACAATGAAGGGGAACCCTCAATATATACAAGTGAGAAACCTATCTTCGCTCCATGGCCTCCTGATCCGACAATTGATCTAACCTCCTGATCATATCATACTGCAAGAAAGTTCACCGGATGGGAGCAGGTGTTTATCTTTTGGCATATTATAAGCTTAAAAAATCATGCTCAGAGTTATCTAAATTAACCTCAAAATATATAAAATCTGAAGAGTTGAAATTCCTTACCAAGCAGTGTGTATAGCCTTGCCAGTTAATTGTGAGCCTAGAAGTCTCTAAGTACTTCTAAAAAGCCTCGTGACTTCAAAAATTGGGTTTTTTAAGATGAGGTTCACGTGATCGCTCCTACAATGTGAAGCAAAAAAGGCTATATAACATAATTGAAGCGGAATATAAACATACACACCACACACACATATGGTTCCCAAAAAAACTCAAACAAAGGGATTGTAGTCTGTTGCAATAGATTCCAATGCACAAAGGTACATAATTCTTTTTGATGAACTATCATATTGTAGAATTTACGCAAATAAACTGATACTACATAAAAAAGGCAAGAAAAAAATAGTGACGTTGGTTGTATATGTGTTGTTTTATAACGAAAAATAAATATTCATTTCAGCTACAATAAAACATGACTATAACATAAGCAAAGTGTAGATAAGGTGGACTTTAGCAAAAAAAAAAAAGTCAAGAGCAATCATATTGCCAATAGGGACAATATGTAGAAGCACCTGAAAGGAGAATGAAAGTTATTCAACATTAGAAAATATAAAAGCATACAAAAACAGAAGATTGATGCATCTTTATTTTACATAATTCCATAATAGGATGTGAAGATTCACCAGTCTATCATAAATACAATTTTAGATTACATACACAGATCCCATCTAATAAAAGAATTTGATAACGGTAACCCATGGCTAGTCTTCTAGCCATTCTCTTTATGTAAAAAATAGGATTTCTATGATTTGTATTAAAGGACACATATTACACATAATTATTTAGAAAAAGAAAAAAAAACATTCTGAGTCCAGAATTTTTGTTTTAATTTTAATTAACCTTGTTCTTATGATGGTGAAAGAAGTTTGAAAACTTTATGATGGTATAAAAACTAAACCTCTCCTATAACTAAAACTAATGAAACCTATTAAAGCATTAGCATGCTAAAATTTCATGAAAGGTAGCACATTTATCTTCTTATATATATATATATAGAGAGAGTGAATAACCTTGTCTTCTTATCTAATTTTTTGCTCCTCCGCTGAAAGATTTTCAACTTCAGCCTGTTGAAAAAAATATTAAATAGTATAAGGGTCTGACTAAACTATAAGATAGTTATTTAGTTTATCCTAACAAATTGAATGTATACCAATGATTAACACAACCCAAAACAGAATATCATATTACTTTTTGTACGGAAAAAAGAAAAGAAGCCTCTTCTTTAGATCTAGTGCCATAAAGAGTAGCACCGGTTGCATCAAGAACAGCAAAATCAATATACTGACTTAAATCCCTAAGCTTCTCTACCGCCATCATGATTTAAATAAAGAAATAAAAAAACCTAGTTAGAACTAATAACAATAATAAACAATAATAATAATAATAATAATAATAATAATAATAATAATAATAAATAATAATAGAGCAAAACCCAAAAATTATAGAGGGTAAAGAGAGGAAAGAAGACAGCCTTAGAGTGAAGCACAAGAAATAATATCACTGCAATCCGTTCATAATTTGCGTTTTTAAGATTGATTCTATAAGGGATTTAAGTTATGTTTTAAATCTTTGATCCAAAGATTTAAAAAAACAAACGGAATCAGAAGAATAGTTGATACCTTCGTTTAGTGAAGTAGCGGCTGAGATTTTTGGTGAAAGAATGGTGAAGTTGTGGATAAAAAAATCAGAAGACAAGCATATATACGCCGCGTCAGGGGAAGGTTGTTTCAATGGGTCGGAGGTCCGCGAATCTATAATAGCATATGGAGTGAATGACACATGGCTGATGAGTTGGAGTCAAGGTGGACACCCTAGTTAAGGGCCACCTCAGCTTTAGTTACTCTTTTATTAGAGAAGATAGAAGATAGAAATTATGTACTTGAAACTCTTCTCCATTGCAGCAGATCCATAGCCACAACGAATATCGATCACTTCTTGTGAAACCAACTCCTGAATAATATATCAACAATTCAAAAACATTAATAAGTAAAAATACAATCTTGTAAAGAAAAGTATATAGCATAATTTGGTAATTTGATGTTTTAGAACAAAAACAAAAATCAACTTCTTTTACATACAAACAATCACCTAATATTAGAGTTTGACTTTTCAAAGTCAAAATACAAACTATATAGGTCATAAGTTTTCAAATGTGTAAGAGTCACACCTTTAAAAAGCACCACTATATTATAAAATAACTGAACTACAATATCAAAATTAAATATATAATCATTCCTTACTTATTACGAAAAGTGGTACAAAGGAATAAGAATCAAAATACAAGAACCGTGACATTACAGCATAACGACAACATTATGTCAACGGTATTGATGCTAGTTTTACACTCGTCCGTTGGTCGGGTATTGTAATGTTATGAAATGAAAACGATGCACTCGTTTAATAAACTTACATATCATACAAACATAAATTAGTGTACAAAGGCAAGCGCAAACGAATCCAAAAAAATAGTGAATCTAAAACTACTTTGAATGGCCAATTTGATCCTTGTATGACCTAATAATGGACAGAACCATTATGCAAGTTATAACCCATTACTTGACCCAGCCATATGTTTTAACATTATGCAAGGATAACTGTTTTTACGTGGCCAAATGATTATTATTTATTACTTTGCAATATTAATCTACTTATTTCAATTAAAACATACTTTGGGTCACATTTGACCCACTTCTTTTATATCTAATTATGGTAAATTAACTCATTTAATTGTTGGCCCAAAATCCAAATTGACCAATATAGTCATGTATCAAAATAAAATACATAGATGTAAAACGGTTAGCAATAATTGGATATAAAAGAAATGGGTCAAAAAGTCACCCAAATTATAATAATCATGGACTATACTGGATGATAGAACTTCATGACTCCATTAAAGCTGAAGAGAGATAGAATAACTTAAACACAAAGCAAAAACTATTATAATTGCGTTAACATATATAGGAAAAATAACATTTGGTTCTTAGTACCTGAACTAACCCGATAAAGGCGGGCAACATATCTGGATGTGTTAGCGCTTTGAAGAAAGTTGGCTGCAGTTTCTGGAGTCCATGAGGCGTTATTCAGGCAGACCCGTTTGGCATTAGAATAACTCTGAATTAGATATGTACCATTGAATTACCTGTAACCACAAAAAGTCCTTGTTTCGACTCTCAAGTAATTAAAAATAATAATAAATTGCTAAAAACAAAATAATATACCTATTACCAGGTTTTTTTATGAAAAACAGGGTACACGTAGCGGAAGCTCATGATAAATTATTGCTAGTAATGGGCCTTGTAGTCACCAAAAGAACCAAATTGGCATTAATGACACCCTTACTAAACAAAAAAAATTTATAAAAAAAGATTAATTTTAGAAGAACCAAGTTGGTAAGAAACCGGAAAATAGAAGATGAACCCACACCGGACCACAGCCACTGTGTGGAATGCAAAATGTCATGTGCAGGTTTAGATGACACACATCAGCATCAATCCATACTCATCAAACCAACCTGCAAGATCCAAAATTATACACAATATCGATCCATTCTAATAATAATATTAGGTGAGCATTCAATGAAATTAAAAACTTTACGTATGTGTCCACAAGGGCTAAAAACTGTATGTGCGTGAAAGGATCGATAACAAACAAAGATTGATCAAACAAGTTAGTTTTAGGTGCGGAAACCCTAAAACTATCACAAAATAATAATCAAACAGATTCAAACACACAGATCATCATTTTCAAAAGTTTTCATTAATAAATCACTCGATTACACGTTGTAATATAGATACAATCAAGGTATGAACGATAAACGAGTTTAACAAAACACTAGAGAGAGTTTCTGAAAGTGGAGGGAATAATAATGATCAAAAGTTACATTCAAAAATCAAACTTGTCTATTTATAGACTGCACATTCGCCCAAATTGATTGTGCGAATGTGCAGGTTCGCCCAAATCATAAGGTCGAACCAAGTTCTACTATAATCTAAATCTTCATTCGTCCAAACCACTTCCTTCGCACCTTTCAAGCTTCCTTCGCACCTCTTAAATCTCTCCTTCGCACCTTCAATATTACCAAAACATATAGTGTTGTACAATCCAAAGCTTTAGTCGCACTTTTGCATCTACAAACCCCCCCTCGACTATTGCTTGGATTGTGTTCGTCGTTGTTCGTCCATTCTTATGTTCATCAGTCTGATGTGTCGTTGAATCTGCTGTTCTTTTGTCAACACCGGTTCATGAAATTGCTTTTGCTTCTTCGTTTTCAGCTCAGGTACCTTTTGCTTCTCCACAAACTTTCCCAGCTTCTCACTATAGTCACATCCAGCATTGATATCATATGCAAAGCACAGAAATACCACACGTTGGTACTTTCCTGCTTGCTCAGCATCTTTTGCATCTGAATAGATCGGATTGTAGAACAGCATGATAATATCCTCATGTGAACAGTTTATCAACCACATGGGATCAAAGATATGCACTTTCTTGTAGTTCGACTCTCCGTCTTTCAACACAATCACGGCCTCTGCAATCTTCCAATCATAATACCACCAGATGAAGTCTTTGGCGAAGTGTTGTGGGATAGGCAACAAAGGAATCTTTTTCAACACTCGCGGTGGTTTGTATTTTAACGTCACCTTGGGCATACCAGTTATCAAATCAATATCCTTCTTATGAACAATTCTCTTTGGATATTGTGGTGTAAACAAGTCCCACTTGTTCGGCTTTCTCTAGTCATCTTCTCAGCAAAGTAAGTAATCTGACTATTTGACGCTCCCGTTAAACGGTGACGACAAATATCACGGATTGCCCAATAAGGAAGGGTCTTCAAGTGATGAAACTTGTCGAAATACAAGATCCCCTTCTCCCACTTTACTGCGAAACACCCTCAATTCTTTAACAAACTTCCAGGCCAATGCACGACCTTTGAAAATTCCATTATGAAGTTTGTAAAAGCTTCCTTGAATATCAGGTTTCGGACGATTGTTTTCCTTTTCTTTCAACTTCTTCAAAAATTCTTTCAAACTCTCTGACTGCTCGAACCGTGGCTTGTCATGCCCTTTGAAGATTTCGTCTTCAAACACTTTGCTCTTTTCTTTCGCTAGTTTCTCGGCATGGTTTAGCAATTCATCTGAGAAAGAGAATCCACAATCTTGATTTGTCCTGAAATATTGTGGATACTCCTGCTCGTAATGTCTTCCATTTCAACTTCCTCAAATGCATGAACATCATGATCATCCGAATGATTTCCAGCTTCTTTCTCAGGAATCTTTGGAATAAAGTTGTCTGCAAGTAATTCTTCCAACGTCTTGCCTACTTGCTTTGCTAAACCTTCAAGTATCTCTTTCGAAATTGCTGCAGAAACTTCCCCATCCTCAAGATCAGGGTCATCAAACTTCAACTCGAATAGTTTATTGTTCGATTCAAATATTTCTGGAAACCTGCTAGTCATGTCGATCGTCCAGACTCGATCAGTGAGCATCCGGCGATACTTGTTCTTATCATCTTCAGACAGTGACTGCAATTTCTCGTTCAGAAGATATCTTCATCAACATTCTCACCAGGAGCTTTAGAGCTCGATTCACCACCCTTATCTGAGTCACGCTTCTCATATGTAAATTTGTCAGCGTCATCATCATCGTCATCACTACTATCTTCAAACGCAGAGCCGTTTCCATCACTCGAACACCATCATCTGATCCTCCATCATCCTTATCATCCTTCTTCTTCTTCTTTGTATCGTTTCCTGCATCTTCATCAAGTTCATCATCTTCTTCTTCATCAGATAGTTCATAATCAACTTGATCTTCTTCTCTTTCTTTTTCTGCTTCACCAGCTTGAAGTTGAGGAACTTGAGAGTACAAGTTCTTGATCAGATCATCCATATGCTTGTTACTCTTTTTCAGCTGTTTATTCTCCTCCTGGTGTTTCGTTGCTCATGCTTCAGCAACTTCTTATTTTCTCTCTTCAATCTCTTGATTGTCTTCTTCAAGGTTTCATTATCATCTGCTGATGTGACTACGACCTCCAACATCTTCTTATCATTAGACTTTAACTGCTCAATCTCCGTTTGTTGTTTGTTAATCAGATTCATCATCTCAGACAGTCTCTGATTCACAGCAGTCATAATATCACTATCCACCGAAACTTTTGTCTTCTTTGGTGGTTCAACAGCATCAGGCAGTTTACCTTTTCTGATCTTCTTGAGCACATTATCCAATGCCTCATTAACATCATCCATAGGTATTTCTTCAGTCTGTGGTGTGCTTGATGTTGTCGCAGTCTTCTGCTTCTTTTGAGCTGGTGCAATAACCGGTGATTTAGAACTTGTAGCTGGTGGCAGTTTCTTACCAGCTATCAATGATTCTATCTCTTTCTTTCTTTTGATGCTCGGCTTCTCCTGTTTCTTCTTCTCTTTTCTAGCAGCTTGCACAAGAGAACCAACAAACGTCTCATCAACATTCATACCCAGCTCTTCATCATCAACAGAATAGGGCTTTTGTTCCCTTGATCCTCAACATTCTGGCTAGCAGACGCACCAGCCTCAGTGGCCTTGGGCATGGTTGTCTCTACCATTTCAGCATCTGAATTCCATTGTTCTTCCTCTATCGTCTCTTCTGAATCAACAGACGCTTCATCAACTATGTGTAAACCCTTTTTCGCCATCCTCTTATTTCTTCTTTGTGTACTTTTCTTCTTCTCAGGTTCAGAAACCTCTATCCTTATCTCTTGTTTCTTTGTCTTCCCACTCTTTGCGCCAACATTCACAACTTGTCTTTTGCGCTTAGCATCAGGATCAACATGATGTAACGGATTATCAGGATCAGAATCACTGTTTACATTCTCACAAGCCCCTCACCCGGATCTGTGTAATCCACTCTAGCTAGGTGTCCAAATAAACGTCTTACTGGAGGACGTTCTTCAACAGACAAACCTTTATATGCTTTCATCCTAGCGAGTGTATTCAGCGACATGTGTTCCTGAACAACAATGTGTTTAGGATCTCTCTTCAGCTCTTTATACTTATGATCAAATATCATTTGGAGGAAACGAGGATAAGTAGAAACTTGAGATTCCTCGTGCCGTTTACAGGCTCCAGTAAATGAGACATCAGCATGCCAGAGACATTGAAAGGTTTGTTCAATACTAAAGCAACCATCATAGAACTGATGCTCTTCCTCATCAAATCATAACCTCCCGCTGCAGATCCGAATACGTGAATCAAAACATGTGCCAGATACTTGAATTGTGGGCACAGTTTTCCTTTATGCAATGAACCATCAGTGATTGGTCCATTGTACTTCATCCTGAGGAAGCACTTTCGCTGATCCATAAATGTAAACTCCTTTGGATCTCTCGGCTCATCATTCAGATTCAATGCTTCTCTCAAATCCTCTTCGCAAACAATTACTCGTTGTCCTTGAATCTTGCTCGTCAAACAAGATTCGCACTTCCAGAAATCAAGTTTAGCATTAGACCAGAATTCCTGTATCATATCTCGGTAGATAACTGTCGGCGTGGCAATGGCATCTATCACCCTGCTTCTTTTAGAAAATCAATGATGCCGACGAACTCTGTGTGCTTCTTTACATCTCCAAGATACGCACAGCAGTTGTGTGCGTTTTCAAAATCTAACTGCTTGACAGGCTGTGATGAAGATCCAGCTTGTTCTGTCGTCTTCTGTTGTTCAGTCATCGTTAAATCTGCAAAACAAACAAAAACACACGTTAAAAATGGACAAAATTTCAAATTGAAAATTTTTGGTCATAAACCTCCTCTTTCGCCCAAACGGGGGTACGAAGGAGTTTTTGCAAGGTACGAATGTAGAAAAAAAATGGTACGAATGTATAAATTCTGATAAAGATTTCATTCGCCACATAAACTTCATTCGACCGTTTTGATTTCTTCCTTCGCCCATTCGATCTGGTCGAAGGAAACAGTTCATAATTTTGAAATTTCAATTTTGAAATTGAATGATTCTAAACATGTCCATTTGATTGAATTCAAGCCTAATAATGCCGATAAACATTCCTAAACTAACAGTTTCAACAATTATGTATTGTGTTTGTGTTTTCACCTAAAAACTAGGGTTAAACCACTGATTGATCAATCAGACAAGTTTTTAAACCATGTTTTTGGTTATATCTCCCCTAAAAACACATACACAATAAACCCTATGCATCAATTGAAACTATTATGTTGTTTTTAAGCAGTTATTAACAATTAGGGCTCAGTTAAAACAGGGATTAGATCCGTAAATCCTTGATGAAAACCTGTAAATGAGATGGCAAAATGATCAGTGTGAAGTCACGAACACAATGGAATGGTATAAAATGAACGAGCAATAAGGTGAGTTTAAGATTAAAAATCTGGAAAAAAATATGAATGGGGTTCGAATGAGGAGATGGGTATATATAGGCATGCCCCTTCGCCGTTTTAGTCATACGAAGGAGAAACTTTTGTCTCCTTCGACCCTATTGAAAGGGTACGAATGAGGCAAAAGGTTCGAATGAGATAATGTTCATGAACACTCTCCTTCGCCCAAACAAAACATACGAATGAACATGTGAAATCCCACATTCGACCAACCGAATGGGCGAATGAGAATTGGGATTTTTGAAAAATTTCCAAATCTCAAAAACGAGTCCCGGTCCAATTATTTTCAACGTTTAAGCATCCAACAATCATGTTTTCACATTTTAAAAGTTACAAAGCTCAAATGGTGT
This sequence comes from Ambrosia x helenae, assembly GCA_030844895.1. NCBI lineage: Eukaryota > Viridiplantae > Streptophyta > Magnoliopsida > Asterales > Asteraceae > Ambrosia > Ambrosia x helenae. The sequence goes on from JAUTDX010005980.1 coordinate 29,361, forward strand.
ATCAAGGTTTAGAAAATCGACATCAACCACCATCAGATATCAAAAATAAGATGAAAATGAAAAATCTTTTTGGATTTTCTAAAGTTTATGCTAAAACACACCTAAAATCTTTTTGAGTTTTGTAATTTTTTTACGAGAAAATAAAATGCAAAAATGTAAATGAAAAACTGTAAATGTTTTTGGGATATCGGTAAAGGGATCATATCAGTTTTTGAGAAATCTGATCACACCGTTGATTTTTTTTTGAAATTATTATCATTAAAGACAATGTGTGATCTGGCAACTGCTGATATTGTGATCCACATAAACTCACATGCAGACTTTTGTGCAGTGCTTTATACTGATACGGATATTTATAGTATAAATGCAATTGTCTGTGGTTCCCACGCACACGACATACTCCCGTATCAAGAAGTAAATGCACAAAGACTCATTGTAAAGCGTGATTATGCTTTCGTCGTCTGTAATTGTACAAGATATAATGCATAGAGGTATACAGGTCAGCAAAGTAACATATGCACTATACCAGGTTGAGGACTGATATTAATCATGATTTGCATCAATGATCAATACGATGTAATAGATAATCTTTGATCATCATATAACATGGAAAGTTCCTCAATTCGGTAACTTTAGGATTTGGCATATAGCTCTTTTATAAAGACACCCTGTCTGATCTAGGTCCGTAATGACTTACAGCAGAAGATCAGAGAGGCTATCCCCAGACAACTAATAACATAACGACCCTAAACCTCCGAGTTTTGTACAGATACCCTATCAACGAAATTACGGTACTAAGACCATATGCCCATGAGGAGTTCATCCACACAACAATTTTTTTGATATATATGTATCAGGCACGCAGTAATAGGTTCAAAGTATCAGCACATCGCACACTCAGACACAGCCCTGTATAGCTTTACATATTTAGAATGTGTAGATCCCCACTGATGTACTATCATTTCCCTTTATACTCCAGGAAATCATTTTAGAATTTTCTGATTTTTATAGATTTTGAATTTACTGTTCCCAAGGATAAGCTGGAGCATTTCAAATATGTGACTGCCCAGATATCGTTTGTTCACAGAAATCTGACGGCATTAATCTAAGGGAAGAAGATATAGCAGTCAGCAAAGAAATTTTCTAATTTTTATGGATTTTGAAATTTTTCAATGTTTTTGGATTTTCGAAATTTTTCTGAAAAGCAGTAAAAACTTAAACTAAAAAGTGATAGACTGAGGTGGTGATCAGTCCTGTTTTTCTTTAATACCATTAGCTTTTAAAAGATAATCAAATCTGGATTTGTCAAAAGCTTTGGTAAAAAGATTTGCGCGTTGATAATCAGTGTGGATTTTGACCATATCGATCAACTCTTTAGCATAACAATCACGGATAAAATGATATTTATCCGGAAATGTTTAGCCTTTGAGTGATTTACTAAGTCTTTTGTTAATGCGATTGCGGCTTCATTATCACAATAAATAGGGGTTTAAGAAATTGCAAACCGTAATCCACCATCTGCTGTTGGATCCAAAGAACCTGTGAGCAGCAGCTCGATGCTGAAACGTATTCTGCTTCACATGTGGATAGTGCAACTGCGGTTTGTTTCTTGCATTGCCAGGTCACGAGCATGCTCCCATAAACTGACATCCAGCCGTTGTGGATTTGCTGTCTTTGTCACAGCCGCCCCAATCTGCATCACTAAAAGCGATTAGGTCAAAATTATCATCATGAGGGCACCAAAGTCCTTTCGATGGACAAACCCTTCAGATATCTAAGGATACGCTTGACAGCTGCAAGATGACTCTGTTTCGGCTTCGATTGATATCGCGCACAAAGACATGTCGCAAACATGTATATCAGGTCTTGACGCTGTGAGATACATCAGAGATCCGACGATTTGCTCTGTATGTAAAGAATCAGTCAGCTCCCCTTAAGGTCAACTCCAATCCCGTGATTGGGCTGTATTGGGGTATCCATGGGCTTCGAATCATCCATCTGGAATCGGCTCAAGACTTCAGAAACGTATTTTGTCTGGTGAATAAAGATCCCCGTTGGTCTTTGCTCCACCTGCAAGCCGAGGAAAAAACTGCATTTCTCCCATTGCGCTCATTTCGAACTTTTCCTGCATAACTTGTTCAAATTCCCAGCACAGAAGTTCGTTAGTTGACCCGAATATATATCATCAACATAAATTTGTACAAGAAGCAAATCATCTCCTGTTCGTTTCGTGAACAGTGTGCAATCTACCAGTCCGCGTTTGAATCTTTCGAGAGAAGATACGTGCTCAGCTCTCATACCATTGTCTCGGAGCCTGGTGCAACCCGTAAGAGCTTTGTTTAATACATAAACCTTATCCCGGTGAATAGGGTCCTCAAAGCCTGGCGGTTGACCTACGTAAACTTCCTCTTTGACCACACCGTAAAGAAATGCGCTCTTTACATCCATCTGATACACCTTAAATTTCTTTCATGATGCAAACGCTAGGAACATTCTGATAGCTTCCAAGCGTGCAACCGGTGCATAGATTTCATTGTAGTCGATTCCCTCAACCTGATGAAAACCTTGAACTACCAAACGAGCTTTGTTTCGCACTATGACTCCTCTGTCATCCTTCTTGCACTTAAACACCCCATTTGGTTCCAATTTTCTTTCTTCCAGGGGGCAATCTGTCAGGGTCCATACACAAGTTTCTGGAATTGTAATAACTCCTCCTGCATTGCTTCCACCCAGGCATCATCAAAAGAGCATCCTTGTAAGTCCGCGACTCGACCTGCGAACATAACAAGCAAATGACCAGTCATTTTGAAAACCAGATTTCTGTATTTTGGCATATAAAGCAAGGTTGCCAATATTTTCTGGTGCTTGAGCATTTCTCAGCTGTCCTCTTGTCATCACACTGCTACCAGGATCACCAATAACTTGTTCAAGCGGGTGTATCCGATGTATCCGAGATTCCGGATAATCAGGTACTTGTACTCCCGTTTGAGTTGTCAAATTCTCTGTAGAAACCAGATCATTACCCACATTCGATGTTGAAGCATCAGTATTAGATGGGTTCACTGGTGGTGTCACTGTAGCGTTGTCCAGAATAGCTTCACTTGTTGCATCATCGTCTTCATATTCTGATTCTGATGAATTAAGCGATGTAGAAGCCTCTTGGAACACCTCTTTTCCAACACAGGAGCAGTGGTATCATTAGAAGCTGCTTGGGGGTTTACCGTGATCGGACGCACTAACGGTGAAGTGAAGTCACGGCGTTTTTGACCTCGTAAATATAGCGAAGTACAGCTTCTTCAACCATGCTATCTAGATTGAATGATTCAAAGAAGTCATTGTAATCAAACATCCAATCTGGTCCCCACCCTGTACATTTTGTGTATATCTTTGAACTTCGACGTTAGTCCACTCCTCGACTTTTCTAGTTCTTTTGTTGAATACCCGTTTTAATGGGGTTGCATATCCAACAAAATAACCTTCTTCAGCCTTTGGTGCAAACTTCTCCGAAGGATTCAGCATTGTACACGGAGCACCAAT